>JAHWFP010235603.1:3154-33571 GCA_023313725.1 Lithobius niger
AAGGCCGATCGTTTTTCGAAATTTGGCTGCAACAGACACAACTGTGGCGATCTCATACTCACAAATTCAGACACACGCTAGTGTGACACCCACCAAGTTTCAACTTCAATACTACGAATCAGGCTTTGGGCCTATTATAGGTGGAGCGAACAGACCTTTACTTCAAATTTATATTTAGTGTTTATTTTAATGACTGTACCATATTTGTTAATGCTCTTAAAAATCTAGAAGAAATGCTCATTCGGCTAAGTTTGGACTATTTGCCTTTTGGTGTGACATACTGTTGTAATTTGCAGGCCTTTGTCTTATTTTCGCTTTATTTTCAAATAACCAAAGCTACGTATCTTATTTATAATTTATTAATATTATATTAATGGGCTTTCGTTTGCTCCATCACTTAGTGTCTGTTTGGCTTCTTTCCACATCTGACACTAAATTAATGCAGATGCAAACCTATTTACGTTGCCTTTTGGATTTATATGTCAGACTGCCTGAGCACGGAATCGAACCCACGATCTTTGGAACCAGAAACCGAGGTCTGTTCCAAAGGTCGTGGGTTCGATTCCCCGCACAGGCAGTCTGTCATATAAGTCCAAAAGGCAACGTAAATAAGTTTGCTTCTGTTTTAAATTGACTCGAGCCTTCGGCTTGCGTCCTGTGTTCCGACACTAAAGATGTGAGCCATCGCCGCCGATAAAAATAAAACTGCACGTTTGTCATGGCTGGTTGGGCTGCCGCAGCTAATAATTCTGACATTGTTTACAGCAATAATTACTGCCGCGCAAAGTGCCTTCCCTAGATTACAAAATGTTAATAATAAAGCATTTAACTATAAGCCAAACAATCATCTGAGCGATAGTTTTTAACAATAATTAAAAAATTCCAGCAAGTTTGCAATGCTGCCGCTGGTCTAGCACTAGTCTTGACTACGCCACCAACGAAAATATTGATGCGCACACCTCTATCACGGACGGCGACAGCGATCTTAAACCACATTATAATCCATCAGTAACGATCACAATATTGTAGGTCAAAAAGTGTTACCTCTTAGGCCTACTTTAGCCTTTAGGCCTAATTTGTAGCTTTTAGGCCTAATATTTAGTCGTCATTTTTATTTCGTAAGTAGCAGCTGCGTTTGAGATTAAGCCTATTCATTAATGCACCACGGTTACGAGTCCACACGTTGCCATGGCAACGAGGAATATTTATACTATTAGATGCAGAGATGTTGTTTCGTGCTGTGTTTAAATACGTCATCCGATGTATTGTTCGTTTTATATGTATACCTTCGCCGTGATACGACGATTTCGGTTTCATATTCGGGATTCCCATCGCTAGTGTAAATACCAGTTTCGTTGCCATGCTGAAGATAATCCCTCCGAGCATTCGTTTTTTTCAAATTATGCTAAGGTGTATCGTACCGGAATTCTTTTGTTTTTTATGTTTGCGTTTCTTCCTGTAGTGGTTGAGTGCAAGGGGCAATTGTTATTATTTCATTGAATTACGTCGAAAAAGGTTATCAGCTAGAAAGAAGAAACGAAAATTTAATTTTCCGTGTTTTTTTAAGTTCACTTGAGTACCACCAGCAAGGTGTATGCGTCCTCGGAATTTCTTAACTATTCACGATTCCAAATTTACAATGGTGAGTGTTGGAAATAAATTCGAAAATTTGTTATTTCTCCCGTAATAATTGTTCGATTTACGTCAAATTTTGGCTCAGCAATACTGTTTGGGGTATCAAGCGTTGTACCAAATTTCATTCCAATCCGATCTTTCGTTTGGGCTCCACCCAGACTAAAAATGTGCAACCAACGGACCAACGGACCAACATTTTGCAATTTACGCTTCGCACGCTCGTTCCGCCAATTAACGTCCGTCCTATCCAGTAAAAAATAATGAGCATGGCGACCACTACACACTTGTGTCTTTTGAAGCTAGACAGTTTGGCTGTTTTCAGTCATCTGAGGAAAAATTATAATGTGACAGAAAAAGCTGAAATTACGATTGATAGGGTGACTTTGGTACCGGACAACATAAAAGTTAAGATTAGTGAGACTGTTTAATGTTTTATTTAACTTCTATGTGAAATCGTGATATCAAATGACAAGCTCTTTCGCCAAGCTAATCCCACCGACTAAGACATCAAACGTTAAATGAAATAATTGAAAATTGCCCAGTAAGCAATTTTCATATATTTCATTTAACTTCGAACTATTATTCGGTGGGATTAAATGGCGAAAGAGCTTGGCGTTTGACATCACGATTTCACACCGCCGAAAAGCTTGGCAGTAGTCTTTAACAAGTTTTGTTTTGGTGTAGATTGAATTTACCAGACATAACTATTTTTTTCGAAAAGGGTCGTGACACTTTGGAACTCTCTTCCTTCTGTCACTCTGACTGCCACCAACCTTGATTCCTTCAAAGAGCGTTTGGACAAGTTCCTATAACTTTTGCTTGTTTCCTTTTTCGCTCTATTGATTGGGTGGGGGGGGGGGGGGAATTAGCTCGGTGCCGCCATAACACTACACTATTAAAAGGAACTCCTTTAAGAAGAGAAGTCCTTTTTTCAAGCCCAATAGAGTCACTGGAAGTTTTTCTTCAAACTTTTCTTTCCAATCCAATAATCTTTTAAAACGAAAGCGAAACCGTTCAGTACCATCCTGTTCAAAGCAATAAAACTCCTTAGGTAGGTAGTGGGTGCGTCTTTAATTTAACTCACGGTGAAACCACCAGGGCGGCGCTTAACCATTTCCCATCCCTCCCGTATCGTACGGTGATGAATCACCCGACGACTAGGCATGGAACGAGATTACCCTCCTCCCCCAGCAATCTCGCTTCTCCAACCCTACACCACCCCCTCCCCATTCTACCCCAACTCCCCCCTCCCTGCAAACGCCCACTAATGTTGCACCAACGATACATCACGAGCACCCGTGTGGGCCACCAAGCAAGCCGGAAAAAAACTCTTCACTTTTTTCCCTTTTTTTTTCTTCTTTTTTATTCGACATCACCATGGACCCTTTGCGGTCGGGAAAATAAACCGCGGTCAAGGAATGCGGCTTTAAAGATAACCTTTCGCCTCTTTTGGGCCAAGATGCTGAAAAAGTGAAGCACCGATTAGCAAATCACCATTCACGGTGCGGAATTAAATTTCTGTCGTCAATACTAGGACGTACGAGACTAGTAAATACACTCCTGTCCGAGACTGCAGTGAAAGTTACACAAACACCTGGCTGAAAAAATTCATGTGTCTTAGTGAAGTCCGGAATCGAACCGGGTCTTCCAATAACATGTCGATTGCTCTTATTTCGAGATACAATGACACTAACCAGATCGCCGTTAACTGTGCTGATATCGCGTCGGGTACTGACATGTCACTAATACTGACATGTTGTCGGGTGACCTGGGTTCAAATACCAGCCGTAAGATGAACGTGACTTAAAAAAAATTTTAATGGCCGCATACTGGCTTTTGCTGCATAGGCAGCCACTTGAGGCTACGAAGGGAGTTTGTTTACTGGCCAACTGCAGCTTCCTGTTTCTCCACAATTAACCATGTGGGGTGTATGCTTTACGCTGATTTACTGTTGCGCTGTTGTTTTCATTTGTTTATAGAGTTCTTATCTTGTTGATCATTTTATACTAATGTTCAAATCGATGCAAAGGATTGTGACCTCGGGTGTAGGATTAAGACACCTTGCGCTGTCATCCACTTACGTCTCATTCAAGTGACGTGACCCAGATTCGAACTAGCGAAGCACCACATCACTGACTTTTCTTATCGAAAGTGGAATATCATGCGAATAAAGTGCGAAGCCAAGTCGGCTAGGGTCAAGTTGCAGGTCACTGGCGAACGTTGAAAATGACGTAATTTTGATGCAATCGTTGCACACGACATGGCCACATTACGTCAAAATCGCAACTTATTCGAGATTAGTATTTGACAAGCAACTCGCCACTGGTACACACAAAATTTGTTAGGAACGCGAATGTTGGAACGTTTTAAGCCCCTGTTCCAGTGAATAACGGATTATAGAACTCAACTTGGCCCACTTTTGACAAACAAAAGTATTCCAACCTTAACTAATAATTCAAAAGCCGCGATGATTCATGCGGTTATGCAGGTCAAATTTGCCCACCAACTCAAAGACGCATGCATAACCTGGGAGCATAACTTGGGAACAAACATAACCTACTTACCAAAAGTTTCCCACTGAGCACACACATTTGATGTCCGGACGTCAGTCGAGCAAGCCAACTTCTCGCCCATTGAAAGTTTCAGAATGGGTTGAGGTCGTTTCGGCCCCCATGCCTCTAATTAGCTTTACCGGACGAGACTGTTGTACATTCATTTGTAATTAATTTGTTCTGCAGAATGATTAATGTCTGTTTAATGATGCGAGATTAATTTTGGTGTTTAAGAGTCAAAATCCTAGACACCCACTGTCCACTATTATGATTTACCAACTAAATCCACAATTATGACACAGAATGTATGTCGAAAATTTTCAATGAATTGGACAATGATTTCAAAAGTTAGCACTGACAATCACAACACGATGAAAAGTTCCAATGCTCTGTTTCGCACCGCGCGTCACTAAAACAATGGGTATTCCAAGTAATGTTGGTTCAGTCTGCAACTGTGGTAGCGTGTATTTATGCAATTTCAATTTAAAATTAAATGCCAAGTGTACCGAATGCCGGTTAAAAGTTGAAAGAAAACGCGAGTCATCATTTACGTGATTCTGTTTTATACCAGTTTATATAAAGTCAGTCAAGAATTCTTAACTTCTAGCTTTCACGTAAACCAAAGCCATTGCATCTGCTAAATTTTGTGTTCTTTGGAGTTGGGGCCGTCGGTTGTCAGTTCGTGTTGAATGGGCCTGGAAACTAAGCAAACTAACTTAAAGCCCTGCCCTTGCCGGTGTATAGGCCTATACTCTGGCAGGACCCTACATACATCTGCTAGATTTTGTTTTCTTTGGAGTTGAAGGTCGTCAGGGGTCAGTTTGTGTATTGAATGCTGTGGGTACCAAGAATGTTAAGTTAAACCTATACACTGGCAGGGCCTAATATCTGCTAAATTTTGTATTCTTTGGAGTTAAAGGCTGTCGGGGGTTAGTTAGTGCTGAATGCCATGGTAACTAAGGATATGCCCTAAGTAAACACAGGTTATACACCCGTAAGTTAAACCGTACACATAGGTTACAATGGGAATAATACACTGGTTATAATGGAAATATAACCGGTTATACATCGAAAATATATTTTCTACCGTTGTAATGGAAAGTTTCGAAGTGGAACACTGGTAATCCCTCTATAACATATAATTTATTCAATAAATTACGCATTAAATGATGATTACTTAAAAAGTGTACAAAATGCCTTTAAACTTTTGTTTTTTAAGCAATTTTCTCGGCGCCTTATGTCATCTGAAACGAACTGCTCGTATAACTGAACAGGCTCAATTTGAACTCTACTACAAATTTTTTAGATCGAGAAAGAAGTCGGGGGGGGGGGGGTCCGGTGGTGCGAATGAGGAAACGTATCATAGTAGGAGGCCGAGATAATGATCAGAATAGATCCCATAACCTCTGAAGGAGCACAGTAGTCTCTCACACTGCCCTGGCCGGAACTTTGGCAGGGGTTTTACCTCTTTGCAGTCTTCAGCCACATCAGCTTTTTTCAGGCAAATAGGCTGACTTCCAACGGTCAGTACCATGACCAGCGATGAAGAGCGTTCGAAAATTTAAAGAATTAATCTACGTCATAGAGACGGGTTATCAGTGACCCACCTGCAAAACTTCACTACTGATTTACCTTGTACTAACCTATTTAAAGCGATTTAGAAATTTTAAAACTGTGGGTCTTAACGAAACAGCTGCCATAAATTTAGGCGTCGAAATATAACAGTTTTGTGCACGAATTATACGACTTTTTGATCTTTGAGTGTTAATTAACTCTTTAATCGTCAAACATTCAGAACATAAATGACGACTCAATTTGTCCAACAGAATTTCAAATCAAACCATGCTTTCCCTGTGAACCTTTCTGCCAACTCTATCTAATACACACATTGCGAATATCTCTTTCGCTTGAAGGCTAAAGTCGCTTGAAAATAATCTGCCACTTCATCAATGACACAATTTGCGAGAGATGAAATACTTGATTTAATTTCGGCGAACGACCGACACGACTGTTTTATTCCTTTCGGATGAATTACGATGCAATTTCGGGACGCTGAATTGGCGCGAAATTGTACGAAAAGAAGGGGCTCATAAACTCTAAATGAGGAAAAGTTGCGTAAATTATCGCACTTTTCTTTCTTTTTCTTCAAATTTAAGTCGAGCTTTGGTAATAAATAGAGCAGAATAATGTGTGTTGTGCAGTGTGCGTTGACAAAAATAAACTATTTATCAAACACTGCGAAGCTGCGCACGTCGTTGATGCACTGCTTTACTGAATTAAAGCCGTAAAAAGTTCAACAATAATTTAAAAAGATAAACGTGAAACGTGAATTACAAATGACTGATTTATCTTCCAAGTAGGCCTACAATATACTGGGCCTAGTGATCACAGCAAATACATCATGGTGTCTTTGTATATTATACGACTTGTACATTTAAGTAAAAGAATGGTGTGGCATCAAGTGACCAACTCAAAAAAAAACATGAGTTAATTGAATCAAGTAGAAGAAACATAGTGGGGTCATGTTCATGGTTAGTTCATGGTTTTAAAAAATGCCGATTAAAGAAAAAAAACCAACCCGTGTGGATTTTCTAGTTTCATTGGGTCTTATCGGGTATTATCAAGTATATTTCAACGTTAATTGAAATACCAATGGTCTATAAATCATTAATAAAAAAAATATTACCACAAACTAATAAAAATTGTTAAAAATTAAGACCTAATATTAAGTATTTACCATAGTCCGACTGTTTACTGCAAAAAAAGTTAATGGGAACAGGGAGAAAGGTATTGATACGAATAGCACGCAGTTCATCAACTGGCGTCGTCCTGCTGTGTCAATCAGTTTATTTTTGAATAGCCATCTCATTCAACTCGCTCACTCTATTGGCGTCGATTCAAGCATAACATAGTTTTTCGATCCCAAGAGCGATGGACGCAAGCTGTTATTCACAATTCGTTCGTCAAATTCCTGAGAATATCAGCAGTTCATATCTTACATTACTAGCTGAATCCCCGTCAAAAATGATGGGTCCTAGTGGTAATAAGTTGATTATGGGGAAAAAACAGCAGAAAATATTGTTTTAATACACAACATGAAAACTGAAAATGGCTTCTATGAGCCAGAATTTTTACTGAATAGTAAAATTGAAATACGCCTAAAAACGGGGTTAACGCCAAAGACCCGAAAAACGAACTCCCGAGGTCAAAATACATTCTCTTATTAAATTTGAAAAAGATCCGACGATGTTAGGCCTAACGAAAACAGCATAACCTCAAAGCCCGTTAACATTGCACAGCTAACCCACTTTTCACCCTTTGTTTTAAAAAAAAAGAGACTATAAAAAGGGCCTAAAAAAAAGGGCCCGAGAAAGAAACGTAAAGTTGGGTAAAAAAAAATCACGAAAAGAAAATACCCACCAAAGGAAACCCTAACCTTTCCCTGATTTCAGCATCAAAATAGCACAATTCGGAGAGCAAGAAATTCGACTGAAATTGGGATTAAGTTTGGGGAAAAAAGGCTAAACAGCCAAAGGACTGTCGGTGCCCACCTTCCCAACTCATCCTCTATTGACGCGTACGTATTGCTGGCGCTGCTATTATTATGACCTTGGTGATCCCTCTATGCCGTTTAGCGACGGCAGATGGCATTGCTGGCGTTGCTCATCTCGTCGAGTCGTGACGTAGGTGTTGTGTGGTTGCGTAGTTGCGTAGTTCTTGCCTGTTGGTGCTGTTGCTGGCGTCGCGTCGCTCGCGTCCGGTGTTGCTGGCATATTATATGTATGATACGGCAAAGTCTATAACAAAAACAACGACATGTATAACCCCTACAATGAAAACGGGCGAGCGTGTCAATTCTTGGCCCAGAAGTTGAAACTGGTACGTTATTGCCTTGAAAAGAAGTTGAAATTGGCACATTGTTGCCTCGACTAATTATTTGCTCTTCGCAGTTATCTCAGCGTCAAGTCTTACATGACGTCTTACTGATTCTTTGCGCGCAAGCCAATTCCAATTGTTTCTCACAATTCGTTCATCAGGAGTGGTTAACGCTCGTTAAACCCTTTGAAACCCTTTGTTCATCATATTCCTAAGCATATCTGCATTTCATTTGTATCATTCAAAACGTACGATTTGTTTATTTAGTTTATATACGCAGACTTCTCTAGAAGAAGACTGAGTGATGAGAATAGCGTAAAAATGAAAGACTGATTGAGCCAAGTGAGCAACGAGAAAAACTCGTTGAAAACATGTAGTGTACGTAGAAATAGCTCGCTCAATCCAGACACCTCGATTTGAAGGCCAGAAGAAATCAAGTTACAGCAATGAAAATAGACCTATTCGACGCAAAATGTCATTATCTTCATTAGGTGCTGCTTTCATCTTTGTTGATGCCTGAGATCCGAAGGAGCAGGGCATACACATAAATAAATTAATTAAATAATTAATTAACGCACTGAACGTTTTTAATAGTCTAAGATACTTCCAGCTCCTAATTTCAACTTCACTCGTGGCCACCCTCTTCGTATTTCTGGCACTGTCTTTCGTACTAAACTACGCTTTCACTTTTTCACGGAAAGGGTCGTTCAACCCTGGCACTCCCTCCCCCAATCTGTTGTTTGCGCTCCTTCACTCTACGCTTCAAATCACGTTATGAAACTCTAGTTGTTTAACTTCTTTGGGCTTTTTTTTCGTTTTTTTTTTGGTGGGGGGGGGGGAGTGTTTCGTCCACCGTCACTCTCTATTTATATTTATATTTCATCATGTTCAGTGGCAGATTATCAATTTTACTTTTATATTCTGTTCTAGTGACCTTGATAAGACCACGATGCTGTCCAGAGCAGGAAATAGTGAAAATAAAAACGTTGCCTCACTAGGAGGACGCCAAATTGATCGACTTCTGCTAATTGTTTAGTTCTAGAATGAGGCAAAATCTATCCATTGTGTGTTTCTCACCACTGTCGATGCATTTAATGTTCTGAGGACACAGAATTGCTTGGTGATTGGAAAGGGAACCTACCAAAGTCCATTCCAAATGTGCACGGACATCAGGGTAGTAGGAGAGACTGACTCTCATACGATCATCGGTTTTCCGGTTTCAATCCGACCCATGTATGTCTTTGCCTTTAATAGACTTATTCTGAGTTTAAAACGCTCTCGTTCAAGAAACAATGTTTTCCTTATAAGGGCCACCTCATTGTTCTAATGGGCAATAAATCACTTGTGGATTACTGGCTTCTTTATTATTCACCGTTCGTTACCTTTAACTTGTGATGAAGGATGGATCGATCGAAGCGAGCAATTCATTTATAGCTATAATAATAACAACAGTGAGATGTCCAAGAAAACATTCTTTCTTGAACCAGATGTAGAAATGTTCAAAATTGAGCTGGTTCATAATATTAAAGCAAATGGGGCTTCAGATATTTTACAACACCTTTGACGCAAAGATGATGTGTATTCGGCTTTCTACCATACAGTTAAGTCGTGGAATATAGCTAATTAGACGCTGAAATACACACGTTCCTAAAAATGGCATAATTCCATTTTCCCCACTTCCTTACGCTTGCCTTATTACAGTGCGCTACCACTTGAATCACAGCTACGATCTGAAAATGCTCTGAAAAACACGTTGACAGTTTCTGATATATTCTGCAGAGTTATTCTGCTGAAAAATTGGAACACTGTTAAAAGAGGAGCAGGGGAGAAATTCAGTGTTGACCTTGAAGACAGCATTTTATAGAGGAATAAAAGAAGCCCATCTTCCGGACCTTGTATGTCATGTGTATGTCCATATTTCACCAAAGTGAGTTTCTTTATCACAAAATTGCTCATATTGGCTAAAACGTTGATTAGCGGAACTGCCTTACCACGGTAAAACATGTTTAGATGACTACATATTTTGCGACAATTACCTTATTAGTGTCATCCAAGACTTCCGTTTCCCGTTTGTTTTAAACTGTAAGATTCTCGGGGAAACCCGGATCGTTTCAATTGTCTGTCATGTGTATGTCCATGCTTCATCAAAGTAAGTTTCTTTAATCACAGTTTTACGCATCTGGCTAACAAACTCTGATTTTGGTTTTGCTTCACTCACTCA
Organism: Lithobius niger; assembly: GCA_023313725.1. Lineage (NCBI taxonomy): Eukaryota > Metazoa > Arthropoda > Chilopoda > Lithobiomorpha > Lithobiidae > Lithobius > Lithobius niger. Next base: position 13,439 of record JAHWFP010235603.1, read on the forward strand.
ATTAGCACGTTTCCCTTACCACCGCAAAACCTTATTCTCCCTTGTCTTCCTGTCTGCAGTGACACCGTGGTGTCTACAACAGGCACTGTGAACAACTGCTTATTTCCAGCATCGTTACCATGTTTCATCTCAGCCTACGCTTTGCGGCTAGCGTTTGCTGATTTGCATTGTAGCCTAATAACAATCTTAAAAAAAAAAACAATCTTTAAAACAGTGTAAAACAATAAAAAAAAACTAATCATTCAGGGTCCCGTATCTCCGGAATGGCACGACCAATCGAAATCATGAGTTTCGGTGTAAATGCGCGCCACAGTAGCTGTCCATAGATACCATCACACCCCAAATATTAACGGAGGAGACGCAGGAACAAAATTTTTTAAAAATTCCGCTCGGTAGGCTTTTAATACATAAAACTATCCACATCGCTCGCTTCGGTGCCGTCGTCTCACTTCGCAGGTGGTTCCTTTTTGCTCCACCTTTTAAATAAGGTTCAGATGTTTACGTATTTTGTCACTCTTCGTCTGGAAGTGCCATCTACTTGTAATGCCTGTATTCTGCTTGTGTTTGTTGGATCGACGCTTGAGGATATTTCTTGTTGAAACTCTATGCCGCTGACTGATGTTAATACACCGAATAAGATCGGAATGTAGTGTGCACTTTTCCTAATGCTTCAGCTCATAAACCAACTATTTAGCCTATAAATTGCGTCTGTTCCATTATTAATTACATTCCAGATTTGTAATGTTAGCATTCTGTGTCAACCAGTTGGACTTTTGCACTGGGGCCAATGACCGTTAATCCGACGTAGAAAGTCGTCCATTTTCAATACTAATTTGTAGGTTAAAGTGCGGTTTCCGATGACAAACGCCACCTTTCGCTCACTCAATCAGAGCAAACCCCTCTTCAAAAACGTGATTGAATTTTTTCTATATAATGCTTTGAATTAATGACGGGAAAGCCAAAGGCTCACAACAAATAATGCTTTGAATTTAGTAGTTTACTGCGCATTTTCACTGTTATTTTGGCCTACTCGTATGATTCTTTTTCCTTCTTTGCGCAAAATAAAATAAATATCCACCAAAAACCAAAACTGGTATAAGAGAAGCCGCCAAGCTTACAAAAAGGATCGGCCTTTCAAAGTAGTGATATCATTCAACCAAGGAAAGGCCGCCAAGGTTAATCCTATTAGTCAAGTTAATCGCACCTACTAATAATTCTAAGGTTAAATGAAAACTAGAATATTGCTACTAGCGGTACCAGTTTTGGTTTTTGGTGGATATCACAACTTTCATAGGCCTGTGAATGTACAAAAAATCCCACGGTGTAATTGTCACCTCTACCTTTTTTGTCTGGAGGTATTTTATATCTATGAATTTTCTCATTCATAATTTTCACATTTGCTATTGTCATTCCGAACAAAATAATAACAAGCATAAGAGTATGGTAATTGCAAGTAGCTAATAAGTTCCTATGGTATAAAAGATACCCTGTGTCTTATTGAACCGGTAATGAGAAATTTATTCGGGTCGTAGGGCAGATAATTAATTTTGAATTCGCATACCGTAAAAAAAAAAACTATTTGGATTTGATGGGAAAAAAAAACTACCAAACCTTTGCAACCCACGTGTGCATTTTGTTTCCTAATCTTCTTTCCAGCAAAATTGTCTCTTTTGTCGTAGTAGGGCAGATAATTCAGTTTGGATTCGTGTACCGTAACAAAAAACCGACCAATCCTTTGCAATAAACGGTACTCCGTCTCTTAGTGAACCATTCATTCCATTCTGAATTTTAGTTGAGGCCGCGGCCTACTGCCATGCGCCCCATAAATACCACCACCACCTATTTGCAACAACAATGAATTCTGACAATTAGGTACTGAAACGATAAGCGTGTAACACTTAAGCAGGTTATAATCTACTGTTGGATGACAATACCAACAATGGTTACAACAATAATTTTACACTTACGAGCCACTTCAGGGCCACGTGCTTCCAGCTGCAACCCCCAATTTTAGAAAAAGGTGCTTCCCCATACGACGCTTTACCTGTCTGCCAAAATTTAGATCTGGCAACTTTCCCTAATCAGCTGTAGACGTGTCGTTATACCCTATGAGAATTAACATGGGAGCCTGCGGACTAGTTACTAGTTACCAGTAACACAAATCAATGTTATTGAGGACACTTTCTCTCCATTAAGGACACGTTCCCACATTTTCGTGTTGACGTTTTCTTCGCTACTGGACCCAAGACGCCTGATTCAAACGATTTGCAAAGATTTCTACCGCATGGGGAATTTACACCAGTATGCTGAAATCAGGTATAAGTTCGTTTCAGTTAAAAGACCCAGTCTGCTAGTGTAGGCCGCCTTTTTTTTTTCATCAACAATCATTTTTTAACAATCGGATGATCTACTATTACTTGGTGGCGATCGTACAAAAATTCTTTGTTTATTGAAAGTGTGAATACCAAATTTCTGTTACCAAAGACCACTTACGAAGACAATGTATACATTATTGAACCTGCCTAGTGTAAACTATACCTCCTACCTGTCTTAGGGCACGTTTACGCACCGTGACCTTCTCGTTCGCCGAACGCTAGTTGCTAGTCAACTTTTTATTGATTTACGATTAGTTTCCTGTTTCTACTGAATGGATACGGTAATAGACAATAAATTAAATATATTATAAATAAGAACACAAATAAAGAACAAAGTGCAACAGTAATTTTAAACATGCTACAACATTTTTGTCATTTCATGCTCTTTCCAAAATTTGCTATTCTCCCTCAGAGAACAGCTTCTATAGCAATGATCAAACGACGGTAGAATAAATAGCTGCTCGCAGCGAGAATTCAAAATCCAACATGGCGTGCATTTCGGGGTTACTGATTCGAAGACTAACCATCGAATGCCGGCATTCGAAAAGCATTCCGCCGTTTGTACTGCAGTACAAATTGTTTTCTTGTCATAAATCGACGCTGTCATGTTGCACGCATTGTACGTCGTGTCGCGAGGCACGAGGAGAAAATTTGCTTCCGCGTTTTGCCATGGTTACTTCGTATAGACAACTCGAAAGCCGCATTGTCCGGGAAAGGCGAGAAGCAGCCAGCAGATTTGGTATTAACCAAGTAAAAAGCTAGTAAGCGAGAAAATTGTCCTAGCTTAAACCCGCCCTTAGACTAATAACCGATTTTCGCATCTTGGACGGGAATCGACCTCACACCCTTCTCCTTAGCTTACTGACGCCTTATCCATCAAGCTATATATATAGTGACTTGAAGTAATACTCCAATTTTAAAAACAGATAATAAAATATTATTGAACAAAGATGCGTGTGTTTACTAATTGTTACTCAGAACAAAAAGTTAATAATTCACTTGCTAATTGTTGGTTGTTGCCGCTACATCATTGAAATCGTTCAGTGTGTTTATTTATACGTGTGCCCATCTACTCCTATTGACATAGTGGCGTCAAAAATTGAAGAAAGGTATCGGAAGAAATGAAATTTCTTGGAATTTCTGTCAGGCGTATTCTTAAATTGTAATTTAGGTCCCCAAATTCCCCAAATTAGCGAAAATGATTGTTTTCAACAATCAGCAACAATCACTCAACAATACATGACGTCGTCGATTGTTGAGCAAATTTCTTTGCTGTTTGTTGCAGACGGTCACGTTTCGGTAATTTGGGGCATTTCGGACCTAAATCACGATTTAAGAAAACGCGTAACAGAAATTCGGAATAATTTTCTTTCTTCCGACACCTTTCTCCAATTTTTGACGCCACTATTTCGAGAGGGGTAGATGGACACACATATAAAAATAAATGAACACTGAACGATTTTAATGATATAGGATTGGCAGTTCTTGGTGATGCAGAAATTTGTGCAACATGTTTACTGCTACTCTGCCAGTACACAATTTGTGTGAAGATTGAAGTGGTACGCAGTGATGGACATCATCTTTGGAATTTAGTGCATTTCATTTGGTAGGACTATCTTTTGGTGGTTATCTTTTAGTTATTGAATGACACATACGAATGTTGACTGACCTGATCTGGTATCAATCACAAGCCAGGAGCGTACCAATACCGATCCAGTATCAAACTGATACATTACCTCTTTAGTAGCCTGTCATGTTAAAAAAATCACAAATAAAAAGCCGGTTAAGCCATTATGATACAAGTTGGTTTTGATTACTCAAAAGCAAAAATATTCACCTTCTTTACACCAATTTAAAAATGTTACTTATCAAAAATTGTAGTTGCCGATCCGCCAATCCATTTCGATAGTATTGCTCATATTCTAAGCACAGCATCCACGTTCCATATTCTCCGTCATCCAATAGGCTGATGTGGGTCACGTGATCTCGTTTTAGTTATGAAAATCGAGGCGCTGCTGCGAATAGTGTTGTTCCATTTTTAATTTACCGCGATTTTCTTTATATTGCTCTTAGATTCTGCGGTGCTGCATCTAGGAGTTGAAAAGGTGAAAAAGCGCCTTTAAAAGCTGGGATGCTGTAGTCTGTTTCTAGTTTTTAAACTGCCTCGGAATGTGTATATAAAACCAAGCATACTCATGTGGTTCCCATGTAGCTGTTAAACATGACCTAATAATGCAGTGAAATGCAGGAAGAAGCATGTAGTTCAAGTGCAGTCTTCCATACTTTCCCCCATTCAGTCCTGGTGGCGCTGCATGACGTGTCACTCGTAAACGCTTTCTTTCGTTTCATCGTTTCGTAACGACCAAGAAGCCCTTCGAAGTCAAATTTAAGGGCGGATCAATTCATGTCACGTAAATCCGCCTCATTAACACCATTTTTAGTGGTTGGTTTGAGGCGGTGTGAAATTACATGGGGGATGGGTGGGGCGGGGGGGGGGGGGGGGCTTAAGAAGCAAAAGGGGCAAAAGAGCAATTTTTCTTTTATTTCGCCGTGATTTTGTATCCCCTTTAATTCGGCCGTCGCCATTCGTTCCAACCGACTTGCGTTTATGGTTCATTCCGCCAAAGCAAAGGGGTTAAGATGAAAATATGTGAAACACGTCTCGGCAGCCAGATGTGCCCGGGAGCTTTAAACTGATTCGTATCACGTCTTGTGCCGAGCAAACATGGCTCTACGTAATGAGGATGTCACTTTCAGAAGCCGGCAATCTACTTCCAACCAACCCTTGGAGCAACGCAAAAGCACGGTTGGATTCGAGATTATTCGACGACTACTACTACGGGATTCACAACACCGCTAACACGGACGGAAGAAGGAACCGCAGCGCTTCCGTTTTATTCCTTTTCCTTGAATTATGACGTAATTTTGCGCAGCTTGAGCTTGCATTAAAATTTGCGAAAATGATCGTAAACGTAAACGAATACATCGACATAAATTATCACGTTCTTTTTAAAATCCTCAACGTCATAAATTCGACGTGACGCCACTACAGTGCTCACTCACTCCTTTCCTCTTTTGTTTTTCAAATGTTCCGAGAAATTATGCTTGAAAGCTACGGCGGCGCGTCGATCGGTGGTTGGCCTCTGCTTAGAGAATTTCTCGTGCAGAAGCGTCATTATCGAGATTCGGGAGTAAAAAAAAAAAGTCACGACAGTGGCGCCGCCACAAACTGACGTGCTTTATCTTGACGGCTGTTCGGTGCGCTCCATTACCTTAACCTTCGCACAGATAGCTAGCTGCCTGAAACCTCCAAAGCCACACAACGAATTGGGTTTAAAACATGAAAGATATCTGTAATTCACTTCCTTTCTCCCTGGATCATCATTAGTTGTCCATCAGTTTTTTTGAATGGGTGGAAGTTACTATCAGGCTATCGATTCGAAACTAACTGGATCGGGAATGGTAGCAGAGGGAACTCTACTGCAAACCACTGTAAGCATAAGCAGAAGAGAAAGATGGACGCAGCCGTTAAGCTATGTACCAACATGGTCAACTAAGAGTGCACCAATAATAACAAAGTCGGTGTAACTGAGGTGACAGAAGGCCGCTAGATCAAAACCCACTTCAAGATAAAATGACACCAAAGGAAAAAAATGTAAACAATACCATTCCACCGGTACCACCTACATCACAATCAAATCTTCAAAATTGTTGAGGGTTTAAAAATTTGCAGATTTGTTTGAAATGAAATTTTTAAAAATTAAAATTAGTTCTTACAATTTTTTCGCCATCCCTTACCTTTAATAGTTTAATGAAGTGTAAGCAGTGATAGGTGGATTTGAGCCAATTACAAGTGCTTCCAAAAGACGGCAACGTCAGTTCCACTTCCAAGCTAATTTCCATTAGGAAGAAACTCCATTCAGATGGATTTCAATTCAGATTCATAAGACAAATTCCATTCCAAATATCACTGCCACTGCACAATGCAATTCACTTTATTGCAATGTTCTTTAAGTAGCCTATACTTCAATCTGTTACTTTTCATATTACATTCTGAGAAATCGGTTCCAATTCGTTGGCTTCCACTTGATACAGAACGAAATCCTGGCCAATTTAGTAAGTGTTTCGGCCAATTCCATCCAATTCCAGCCAAGTCAAGCAAATTACAGCTGAATTACTGGCAAATTTTGGCTAAATTCAGGAATCAGGAAATTGCTCAGAATTTACTGTTTTGATAGGACTGGGGGCTACACGCACGCAGGTTGCATTGATTTGAACTTTTGAGGTCATAACTGGTCATAACTAAACATTATGCAGTTTGGGTCATAGCAAATCATATCAAACCAAGCCCTATCACCATATCATAGTCAAATCCACGCACTGTTATTCCGATGTATGACTTGGCAAGTTATCCTGGTGCAACGTGGACTAATTTAATAACCATCACATCAATTCATATTAAATAATTTTATAATTCCTTCAATACCAAAGACAAGTCCCTCAATTCGATTAAGCGGTGGAAATGGGTCAGTTAATTCCAAGTCCGGGACTGACTTATGCCTATCTCTACGTCTATGGCAAGGCAGCAAGAAAACTATTATAAATAGCATGCAAGTCTAAAGAAAGGTGTCTGGAGAACACTCAATGGCCTGTAACTTGCAACATTCGAGAAATTATTCAAGCTTGTCTGTCACACCTAAACTTACATCAAAATTGAATGTACAGAACTATACATTATACAGAGTGTACACAAAAAACAACAATAAAAAAATGAAACCTTTATCGCATTCCTCTTTTATTTTAAATCAATTATTCACCTTGAATATGTCACTTTAGTGCAATTGCGCTCTTTATTTTTGTGTGAAGCCTAAAGAAGAAGTTCTCACTTGGAAAATGAATATAGCTATCAGTTAATTTCAACAAGCAATGCCAGCTAAATAAACTGCAACAACATGTAAATCAGGCTATGTATGCTACATATAGTTCCTATGTTGCCCAAGATTTCATAAATGGCTACTATTTTGGGGTACTTTTCTCTTTCTTTTTGGAATTGTAATTGTTTTAAGCGGACAACCTGGCCTTCTTTTTCGGGCTGCAGTTCTCTTCATCCGATGGGCCCGAATGTGTTCTTTTCAGCACATTATCAACTTCTGCGCTTTTTCTTGTAGACGTAAAAGCATCTGTCAGAAGGAAGCTCGACTCTGTTGCCATCGACAATTTAGGATTGATTGGTTTCAACTCTTCAGCCGTAAGTTCACTAAAAGAATTTACTGCATCTTTCTGAGGGCTGTAACTAATGTTCGAGGCCATGTCCAGAGGCAGCTCCTCATGATCGTCACTACTGTATTCGCTCCTAGACGAGCATGCTTTCAGATTTACCCTAAGAGTAGAATCTACATTTTCATTATTCTGAGAAAAGTTACCAGTGTCATATCCTGTGTCAATAAATGTACGCTCGTCGTTAAGACAATTGGAACTATTTTGCTCGGGAAAAACTGGACCAAGTTCATTGCTGGGACAGAATTTCTCGTTATCAATGGTGCAGCTGGCATTGTTTGTCATATCCATTGCCAGATGCTCACCTTTAAAAATGCTGTTTTCACAGTCGGCCGTAAACGTTTCCGTATTCACCTCATGAGTAGACTTTAACAATTCTTCAACAGTGTTATGTCCAATATCTATAGAAAGGTGTTCTTCACCGTGACAGTTTGGGCTACTGGGTTGCAAAATTTTTATGTTCGATTCAATGAATTTTTCACTACAAGACAAGCTGCTGTCACTGCAAACTTGATGTGAGGAGACTTCACTACCATAGCATACCTTGTTCACAGGTTGATGTTCATTTTCAACATCTGTCCACAAATTGGTGAAAAAATTCGATTCTTCTTCATTCTGCAAAAGACTATCCGACTTATCCAAGTTATCTATTGAAATACACTCTTTTCCATGAATACTGTCCTGAGTCGTAGGCTTGAATGCTTCACTGTTTCTGTCACCAGTAGCCCTAGAGTTATCAGCAATACAAAATAACTCGCTAGCGTTTTGTGTCGAGAAATCACATTCTTCAAACGTGCACTTGTGGCTATTCAGCATTTCGTCGGATTTGAATTTAACATCAGACATTTCACACCAAGAATATGTTGGGCTTTTCTTAGTTTTATTTTGATGCTGATTCGAATCGATCAAGTTGAATAAGTGGTGTTTCTCAGAAGATGTAATCTCCAGTTGCTGGTTTGAAAGGTGGTGCGTGTCCTGGAATTGTTCACTAGACATTTTTTCCTCTGGTTGCTGATATAAATCCTGCATGAAATCTCCAGGAAGCTCGTCAGGCACTGTGCTCTCTGGCTCCTGGTCTGAATCCTGTGAGAAGTTGCCCGCTTGTTGATCGGGGTTACCAAAGTAATCAAGAAGCATCATGTTAAGCTGTTCTGAATCCGTGGTCAGGTCCACAGGACACACGTGACTCTGTAATTTTTTCTTCGCTTTAAATGTCGTATGGCAGGCAGAGCACATGTAAATGTGCACACTTTTCATCGCTGTTGCCTGGCTAACAGAAAACTGATCAGGCTCTTGGGTGCATGTGTGGTGTTTTAAATCTCGTTTGGAGTAACACTCCAAATTACAGTTTTTGCACATGTATCTCGTCTGGGTAATAAAGTGCTCACTGTTTCGTTTCGAAGACTCAACGACACATTCGTGAGATTTCAGCTCCCTTCTCTTAGAGAATTCCTCAAAGCAGCTTTTGCATGTATATATTTTAGCAGAAGTTTCTTGCCAAAATTTCTTTGAATGTGGCAATGCATCGCTAAAACAGCTATGAACTTTGAATTTCCTCTTGGAATTGAAAGCTGTACTACAAATGTAACAGGGGTACTTGGAATGCAGTAATATCGCCACTTGCTGGGTATCAGAAAAACGTTGCATGCACTCGTGTTCGCTCAAGTCTTTCTTCGATTTGCACTCCTTGCAGCAAATGTCACAAGAGTAGCTGCTCTCTCGCCTTTTGGTTTCTTCCAACCGTTTTTCCAAATGGTGAGTTGAATCGAAATCGCATACATGAGCTTTTAACTTTTTCTTGGAACTGAATTGCTCATTGCAGAACTCACAGGAATATTTGGATTGCGCTACTGTGTGATCTGAAAGATTGTAAGGAGTCTGAGTACATTCATGACCTTTTAATTCGGTTTTGGAATCGAATTTTACATTACAAAAATCACAGAAATACTTGCATTGCTCCGAAGTGTGATCCTGGTGAGTGTACGAAATATCTCGTATATTACCACCACATTCATGATCTTTTAATTCAGCTCTGGAACTGAATTCTATGAGGCAAATTTTGCAAGAACGGTTTGATTTTGAGACCTTTTTCTGCTGATGGGTTGAAGACTTTGCCAAAGTGTTAAGACACTCATGACTTCTTAATTCCACTTTGGAATTGAATTCTAAGTGGCAAACGTTGCAAGAACGTTTTGACTTTATGACATTTTTCTGATAATAGGTTGACGAGTTTGGTGAAGTGTTCAGACACTTATGACCTTTTAAATCCTTCTTAGAATGGAAGCCCATGCAGCAGACTTCACAAGAATATCTTGCTACCTTGACTTGTTCCTCGACCCGATCACTTGAAGAATCTTGTGAGGGATAAATGCACTCGTGAGATTTTAAATCTTCCTTAGAATTAAACTGTATTTCATAAACTTCACACAAATGCCTTAAAGCTTTCATTTCCTCTTCGTCCCCACTGGAAGAAATATTCGATTTGAAAACGAGACACACATGAGACTTTTGATTTCTTTTGGAGGTAAACTTGCTATTGCATTTTTCACAAGAGTACTTTTCCTTTGTCTGCTTCAACTGAAGTTTCTGTTGCTTTTTTGTGGTAGCATCATCCTCACCAGCTTCATCGCAAGACAATTCTTGTTCTTTCAGAGCTACTTTGGTTTCAAACGTGTCTGCGTCCTTCACAATGCTATGTGCTGTCTTTTTGCCACGTGTACTAATCCCCAACATTTCAAGATATTTGGACTTTCTCACATCAACATCTTTATCAATATCGCTGTCTAAAGGATCACATTGGTGTACAAATTTATGAGATCGAAGTTCTTTGTTTGTTCCAAATTTCGCCTCACACATTTCACAAGCAAAAAGTTTGATCCCATTATGATCTATCCCCTTGTGATTCACCAACTGTTTTTCTTTGGCAAATACGGCATTACAGAGATTGCATGCAAATACTGGCGCATGTAACTGATGAATACTCAGATGTTTCTGTAATAATGTAACATTTATGGCAAAGTAACCGCAGTCCTCACAAATTTCTGGCTTGTTAATATTCCGGTGCAAATTAATCCAATTTTCTGCATAAGCAGGTTGGTGCACCAGCTGATGATTTTGCAAAGCTTTTTTGGAACACAACCGGCCTCCACAGTCCTCACACTCTATGATCACAGCACCATCATGACATTTCTTGTGACGGCTCAACTGGGCTCTAGTGCTGAATACAGCAGGACATGAAGAGCATGCAAATGGCTTTTGCCCAAAATGCTGACGTTTATGTGACTCAAGTTTGGCTTGCGTTGTGTACCTGAGTCCACATAAGTCACAACTATGACTATCTGTCTTGTCCTCTTCCATTTCTCGCCTTTAGTTTGATACTCGTTACGTCAACATTTCTGCGGATAAATCAATAACACTAAATAAAAATCAGCACTAATGAAAACTACCTAAATGACTTACAAGTAAGTAGCCATTTATGAATACATTATTTCCTAAAACCTTTGCACCAAATTTTATTGAATCATTTTTTTCTTAAAAGGTAGTTTAGCGATCAACCCTTGTATATCTGAATTCCTCGCATCAATTGAAACTTCAACAACAATTGAAAATATAAAAAAAATAAGCAACCTTACCAATGGAACAGATAGCATCACCATGTAGGCAGTTTCTAGAATATTATGAAGCAACTGGAAAAATGATGCATAATTTCGAAAACCTTATTTATATTTTTAACCTGGAGGGAACTAAGGCTACAGCCATACAAAAAAAAGTTATTTCTAATCCCATCTCTGTAAAATACATCCCCCCCCCCCCCCAAATACAACAACTATTCTGAATACCGTTCATTTTGATATTCAGAATAGTTGTTGCATCGATACAGTTATATAATAAGTATAATTTTTTTAGGAACTTGGTTAAAAATTTGCGATTTTTTGGGGGGTCCAGTACTCTATCTTAAAAGTTCTTTCGAGAACTTTCTAATGGTACTATCTTTAATGGTTCTTAAGTTTTTTATCTAAATTCAAAAATAACTCCTATAAATGTACAGGAAATGTACTCCAGATGCCAGAAAAATGACTTCTTTTTTTTTTTTATAAAACTTAAGTAGTCAATTGTGACCGCCCACCCGCATTGACTTTTTTAGAAAATGAACTGAGAAACAACTCAAGCGGTTAAGGCTCTGTGCAAAAATGACGTCACGCAAATTTTGCACTTTTTTGGCCCCCCCCCCCCCCCATCATTCTGTCACAACTTTGGCAACCAACCCTAGAAAATGATGTCACATATGTCGAGCCCCTTTAATTTTTAATGGTGCTCTTTTTTTATTGGAGCGCGCCTAGCTCTATGACTTGACTTTGAACGCTACCTTTTACATCTTGATCAAACTTGGTACACACCTATAGTCATGACGTCACGATATAAAAACAAGGTGCACTTTATTTCTTTGAAAGACTACTGGTTATAAAATGACCCTATAAGGAGAGACTTCTTTGCCGGCGCCAAGTGTAGCGATAGGCTACATGGATCTGGGTATTGCTGAAATGTTTACCGTTTTTTTCTGATAAGTGCAACACGCATCGCCACGCTATTTGTGACCAATGCCACTAACAAACAGCAAAGACAGAAAGCGATGGCGTAGCAGTTATTGCGGAATTCAGTTTTGGTTTCGATTACGAGATGCAGACGAACTGTGAGAACGAAAAATTTACTTTCAAAATACCTATATATAATTATAAGAGTACGTCAAGCATCAATACAACTTGCGTAAGCTTTACAAGATATTTTGAGGACGACAAGACATTTTGAGGACGCGAAAGTGTAAAGTCACTTTCACATCCCTTAGTTTTTGGGCTGGTTGTAAAGAGGAAAAAGGTTATTGAGACTAGAATGCTACAATAAAGTACGATAAAAAATAAAAATAAATGAATCATAAAAAATAATGCTCGGTAAAAAATACGTAACGAGAACATCACAAACACGTATCCTAACACAGCAATAATAATAACTATAGCAATAGCAATAGAAATTAGTAAAATGGCATATTAATATCAATTACCCAGCCAGAATTGAAGAACTTATTATGGTCGAAAAGTAGAGAGACAGAAAGGTCACAACATGCCTTCCACGAGTTGCAACTTAGAGCTTCGACCACCCAGCTGGTTAATACCTTCCATCTTGGGTTAACACGATTTGGAAAGAAGAATTTTATTGCGTTTAACTTGTTGAAGGGTTTTTCCAGTTTAAAAGGATTCCTCTGGTCCCAGAATAAGGATATAGCCTAAAGAAACCAGAAAGATGAGCACCTAGACCCGTGCAGAATTTTATAAACCAAAATGAGGTCTCCACAGATACGTCGTTCCTCCAGAGATGTCAGAGAAGCGTCAGTTTAGACAGTCCTTATTCATAGTTTAGGATCGCCAAATTTGGTACAAGTTTTGAGGCTCTCCTCTGAATTGCCTCTAGTATTTTGATCGCTTTTTGACGGAAGGAACTCAAAACCTGGATAACAACCTCCAAATGTGGGCAAACCTAGACTGTCTACAGGGTGTCAGCATCTAGGTAGTGAAAGTGTTTCTTGATTCGGCCAACCATCATGCAATGCATCGGTCTGCTTTTTTTAGATCTTTAGTCATAAGAACACCCAGCGTTTTGACTTTAGGAACACTCTGGAGGACTTTGTTATTAACATTATAGGAATTTTCTGGGTTGTTTTGACCTATATGCAGCACTTTACATTTTGTTTCATTGAAAGAAATTTTGTTTTCAGAGGCTCAGAACAAGACGTTATTGATATATTCTTGAAAGGATCGTGGGTCAGCATAGGATCTGATCCTTCTACTAATTTTTGAGTCGTTAGCAAATAAATTGCAAAAAGATTTAACGCAACTACGGATATCGTTAATGAACACGAGGAAAAGAAGAGGACCAATAACTGACCCCTGAGGGACTCCACTCGCAGCTTCCAAGTGGAAAAGTGTCATCTGCAGACACACGCTGAGTTCTGTCTGTAAGGTGCTCGTTATTCCAGTAAAAGCGGCCTGCCAATACCCTTGTTGGCAAGTTTACTTAAAAGGATGGAGTTATCGACGGCATCACAAGCTTTAGCAAGATAGCGCCTCTTCACTAGGCTCAGTCTAGTAGTTTACTGTTTCCAGAAGATTAGATTTACAACAGTAAGCTTTTCTAAAGCCATGTAACCTATGGTGCCACTTCTAGAGATGCCACCATTTTGAACCAGGAAAGTCATCAAATTATGGATGATTCGCTCAAACACTTTAACCACTTCGGAAGTCAATGAAATAGGTCTAATTTTTAACGTTCGTTTTACTGTCATTTTCATGATTGGGGAAGACAGTGACAACTGTCAAATAGGTGTCAATATATGACAAAATGTGACAAATGTCATAATATATGACAAACATGACAAAAAATATGTGACAAAAAAGGGAATGGAAATAGCCGAATTAATGTCCTTTCCAACTGTTAAGGTTTCTCGGGATGGAGAAGGACAATTTTGCTAGGAAATACCTAGGATCTTTTACACACCACAGTTGACATGTGCACGAGTGCATTTGTGATGGTCACAAATTGTGTGACCCCCCCCTCCCCAATCCCTTGTCCACAACGTCACACTGCATATTCCCCACCCTTTCTTACGTGACGTTATTTATGACCGTTATTTGTAAAAACACTTTTTTTTTATTATTTGTGACGGCCCCTTAACACATTTTTTAAAATTATTTACCGAAGTGTTAATCTTATAGAAACAAACTGGGATGATATAAACACATACTGCTCAGTCAGCGTCGTTGATGGAACGAAGTGCTACTTTCTGTTCAGCCTATCGTTAAGTTAAAGATGGGTTGCCACCAAACGAAAATTTACAGTATCTAGCGCCAGCGAGCGCTATCTAGTTCTCTCTAGCGCTTCCTCTCAACAAGCAAAGGAATGCACAAAGAAATACTTTTTAACACAAGAAAAACGCCACGTGACCTTTAAATTATTGAGCAAAAATTTGGTACGTCCTCGTGCTCCTGGGAGCAAGCTGTAAAGATTAACGATATTAATGACACTAGATGGCGTCACGGTAGAATAAAAACAAAATGCCCTGGCACCATCTAGTAATAGTTATATCGTTAACCTTTACAGCTTGTTCCTAGATGCAAGAGGATGTCCCACATTTTTACTCAATAATAAAGGAGTTACGTGGCTTGTTTGTTGTGTTAAAAGATATTGCTTTGTGCATTCCTTTGCTTGCTGCGAGCAAACGCTAAAGACGCCAGATGTTACAGAATTTCATTTGGTGGCAACCCGCCTTTAAGTTAAGTTTAGCAACGGTCAAAAGAATGCACCAAGATTATGATTTCAAAAAACAAACGGGAGAAAACCTGACACATCTTCGGGCAACAGGGGGGCAAACTGCAGACTTTGCCTTAGTGCCCGAAGATGTATGCAATGTAAAGATTATTAACGTAATGGGCGTTAGGTAGCGCCACGGAAAATCTTAAAGACTATCCGTTTAACTTCTGCTTCAAAACCATTTCAAGTATAGGGAACTGAGTAGCTTAAGAAGGAGAGTAAGACTCGATTCTCACACGACGGATAAATTAATTTAAAAAAATAATGATTTTTCGGCCCAAATTACGATCTTTGAGGAGGGCAAACATCCTAAAGGCACAATAAAACTAGTAAATTTCCCAGATGTATTGTACGGTTAAAAGCCCACAAGGGAGACCTACTTACCACGGTGCACTTTTTAATTGTATACATGTGAAGTTTATTCATTTTATGGGGCTCTGGGACGCTCTCCTCATCAAAAGTCCTAATTTGGGTCAAGATTTTTAAATTAATTTTTTTTAATGAGTTGAGCCTCATATGAGATGAGAATCGAAAGTCAAAATCGCCCTCTTAACCCTTCAACAACCACTTTTTTTCACAATCCTACCGTTTTATTTATGTTTTTTTAACTCCCATATGTAACTTTGTCAGTCGTGGGATTGGAACCGGTATTCAGTTGGTTTGGAGACGACGACGCTAACCACTGGGCTGTGCTTGCCCGCTATGCTCGGGGTCCCCGGGGACCCCTCAGATAGCTTGGGCGCGCATTTGGACTCTGTTTTTTCACCGACTACGCCGTATTGGCTATCCGGTTGGCAAAGGGTTAAACAACCAACATGTCATTACAACGCCTGAATTATGAAGGGAATTGCTTAAACTCTAGTGCTTACATCTGTATGAATTGCTCCACCAATTGTTTTTTTTTTCTTTCTATTAAGAAAAATAGTCTAGCATCAAATTTAAGCAAAATATAACTTTAATTTTTTTTCACCCCAAAAAGCTGCAACTTTTCGAAAAAATCATCAGAGCAGTGTATTGAATTTCTTAGGAAAATCGATAAAAATTTGGTAGTGGTCGCTGTGAGAAAGTTAAATGTACAACTGCAGTTCCAAATATTGTGGCAACATTTTATAATATTCTAAATTATTTAGCTACAGCATATGTTAACAGTCGAATAGCACCAACAGCCACCGAATTTTTTTATGCAAGCTGCACAGACGCCTTAAAATTTGTGGCTTTATGGCCTGGCCCTGCCAATGGATAAGAAAAAAAAGTCGCTACGCCAAAAAAATAATTGAATAAATAATGAAAACACGAATTAACGATCAAATTTTTTAACATTACATATCGAGATAACGATTTACTATTGGACGAAAACGCATCTCAACGTATTGGTACCACAAGCACTGATAGCATTCATTATTCATTAGTGTGAATATTGATTTATACTATACAAACACAGTCCAAAATGCCGCAAACGAGCCCTAATTTAGTCGAAACTACGTCAAGCTTCAAGTGGCTAATCTTATTTCCACCGAGATGAAAATTAACCTAACTTTTCGTTTCAGCCGCCATGAACTTAAAAAAAAATACGGCTTCACGGTCTATAGAAGAAAATAATAATAATAAAAACTTATAAGAAAATAGGAAAACCCGCCCCTTCAGTCCTCCCGTCAGAGTCGCCGTGACTGACTAATTATGGAGTTTTAAGTTCTTAACATATAAACTCGTGAATAACTGACATTTTCAGACAATTAGCATTACGATAGGCTACTTTTTGACACACAGGAAATGTTTTTTTTCGCACTGTAGAGGTATTACATGCTCAACTGATAACAAACGAGGAACACAATGGAACCAATATTGTGAAGATCTAAGCATGAAAAAATTCCCGTCTCATCATTATGGAATCCGGTTCTTGTAATGGTCCTCCAATGCACTTCAACACTTTGCTAACTACACACTGTTAGTCAATATCGCTGCTTACTGACTGCTTACTGCTTTAAGATTTAACGAATTAACGTCAGTAACTGACGTCAACTTTCGTTTGCGTTACTGGCAGAAGTAGTGACGGAAAAAAGACAAAGCAATTGATCACACCGTTTTAAAAGCGAAAAAAATATTTTAAGATCTATTTTATATGTTGCAAATCTTGCAAAGTAAAGTGCTACATCCGAAATAAATTGCTAAAATGTCTGTAGCTAGAGCCCCTACAACAGACTTACACACAAATTTGGCGGTCACAGGTTTATTAAATATTTGACATATTAGTGCCCTACACAATTTTTAAACAACCGCGAGAAAGAGATGGCCGATGTAATACAGTAAATCAGCAATTTTACGCAAGGCTAAAGACGTGTGCTAAGAATAGCTATGATACTTATTTTAAAAAGACAGCTCACTTACCTTACGACTAATCGGATGTTGGATAACAACGATGACAGACGAAACTTCAGAGAAAGTCAAGAAAAATAGTCACTATTTTGATGATTAAAATCAACAACAAATTGTAACCGTTCTCAGAGTGATATGACAGTTGCTGAACTTGCTGTACCATTGTTGTTACGCTTCAACTTCATTGTTACTTACGCATTTTGCTATTGCACGAAAGTGTCCCCAAATCCTATTTTAAGAACTAGTTGTTGTACTACAAGCTAAATTTGTGATATTAATTACCGATATCGAAAATTGCCAAAGTATCCATAATCATATCAAAAACTAAAACTGGTTAAAGGGGCCGCCAAGTTCCGAATGGTTCGGCCCTTCAAAGGAGTGATATCAACACACCAAAACATTCGCCAAGTTAATCGCACCGCTTAATAGTTCGAAGGTTAAATGAAAACTAGAACATTGCTACTTTCGGTAGCAATGTTCAAGTTTTCAAGTTTTCATTTAACGTCCAAAGTATTATTCGGTGCGATTAAGTTAGGGAATGTTTTGGGGTGTTGATATCACTCCTTTGAAGGGCCGAACCATTCGGAACTTGGCGGCCCCTTTAACCAGTTTTGGTTTTTGATATGATATCACTCCTTTTTTTTAACTGTGTATTGACTCAACGAAACTACCGTGCACATGTGTAACAAAGTGCCACTTCAACAAGAAATTGTTTTTCAACAATTTGCTACTATCTTTTGCCTATAGGATGAACCATTCTCAACTTAGTCACCTCTTTATAGTTTTTTGGTTTGGTTTTAATTTTGTTGTAATTTGCTTTATTTAGTTAATTTGGTGTGTTGATATCACTCCTTTGAAGGGCCGAACCACTCTCAACTTGGTGGCCTCTTTACCAGTTTTTGACTTTGTTTACAGTTGTTTTATTGTTCGTGAATTATTGGACGTGAATACAATTTCTTTGCAACGTTGTTTAGATTTATCGTGATACACTAGTGTGTGTCTACGCACGCAAGTCAGTATACACGTTCTCATTTTCCGAACTTTGGCCGTCCAATGAGAGACGATGCCGACAATACTAACAATGGTTATAACAATATTTCGTACTTATGCGCCCTCCCACGCCATTCCCGTTACGCCCCCAGGCTCCAAACCATAAAAGGTACGCAGTTTGTATTGTACTGCACCCATTCGTCCAATTTCATAGCTGGAAGCCTTCCCGTTATCTCGGTATCTATGAATAATCATCCTATGGAAATTAACATGGGGATGAGCGGACTAGCTAGCTAGTAGCTAGTAACTAGTAACACATTTACAACGTTATTGAGGGTCAGATTTTGCATTGAAAGCAGTTAGCTGGCCTTCCTACACGAGTTAATCTTTGTGAGGTGGGTCATTGCTCACGATTTCAACACAATTTAAGCTTTTGTACCGCATTATTATTTTTCCCCAAGTACCTGAAACTATGCCCAACTATGCTTCAAGATATTAGACACTGACGCAAAAAGGTTCAAAGGGTTTAACGAGCGTTAACCACTCCTGGTCATCTGCCCGAAGCCCTAATGCCCTATGTCTGCAACAGCCAGATTCCCAGGCGGTCACCCACCCAAGTACCAATCCAGCCCAATGCTGCTTAACTTCGGGGCGTCGCGCTACAATGATTTACAACTTCGACAATTGAATTGATATGATGTTTGTTGCCTAACTCTGCGCGACACACTAGCGTGTGTCTAGAATAACCAGGGCCAGTGTAATTTAAATCTGCTATTATCACTTCCTAGTTGCATTATCAGCAATTTATGTGTAGTCCCTATCGAGTTCATTTGGCTTCTCTATACAGCTATGGAAACATTTACTCTTTGAATGAAGTTGATCATGGGCTAGGAAAAAAAAAGGCGTCTTCATGTTTCAAGAAACTTAGTAAATGCAAGTTGTACGACGAATTTATCACCTGTGAATTAACTCCCATTTGAATAGTCATGCACAACAATCGAAAATTAGCTTTGGACTTTGAAATGTCAAAGTATACGGCCACCACTCTCGCAGATCACCGAAGTGCTTGGAGTAAATTATTTACATCGTTGTGGAAATCTTCACTTTCTTTATGGGACAACTCTTCCCTTCCATCAGGATGTCACGTTTGCTTTTCAATGAATCAATATTTTCCGTTGTCGAGTCACATGCAAAAGATACGCTCACATCATTTGAGATAATTCACTGTTATTTTGACCTGCTTCCTTCTGCACTGCTTGTTCCTAAGACCAAGAGCAATATTGCAAGGCAGTCATAAAGTGATTGATAACGTTCTTCGACTGAGCTGTCTGGTTGGGGCATCTGATTATTATCCAGGTTGCAGTTTTCAGATATACTACACCTTTTACTGAAACTCGGTCAAGTCTTGAACCAAGTTGGCAACTTATTTAACATGTTGCTGATTTGAATGTTTGATCAGTTTCTTATGATGCAGGCGTATTGGTAATTTTTTTTTTTTTTTTTCATAAATGCTTTCTGTGACTCAACACGCATTAATTTCTTCTTGGCCTCCAACTTCCTTCTAATGTTGGAAAACATTCATAATCTTTGCTTTCAGAGTCAGTCTTCTGCTTGGTATTCAATGTTCTAGTAAAGCCGGAACATTCGAAATGTTAGGAACTTTTGTGAGATGTTTTATCTTGCCGAAGCTACAACCTAGTCTTGGCATAACTCTCCACGCTTCACTTTCTTCATAGCTTTTAACTTTCTTCTAATGCTG
>JAHWFP010235604.1:2861-15034 GCA_023313725.1 Lithobius niger
CCTCATTCCTTCCAGTGAAAAACATGCAGAGCAGTGTTGAAATGATAAAGGCAGAGAGTTTTAGTAGAAAGGTCAGCAAATGGTAAGAAACTAATAAATGGAATTGCCTGTAAACATCATTGGGGAATTTATAAAGAAAAAGAAAAGACCGGGTGTGGGCACACGTAATTTGTTGTTTCCGGACTACGTTTAGCAAGTTAACGAGGTAAGTGGTTAACGGTGTTATGTGACAATAGTACAAACGACATGTTGTTGGCCTTGAAGGCTGTTCCTGGAAAGAAATTAGTTATTGCGCCATTTTCTCCCCTCTCGGGCGGGTGTTTTGCACTGTTTATCTAAATTTTAATAATTTATCCTACGCAAGATTCAAAATAATATAAATTTAATAGTATATGGGTTTATTATTAGTTATTTATTAGCTTTATTTAATACGGTATTTAATTTCTATAAAGAATATGCTGGTTTAGTTCAGTAGCATGTTACTGAAGTTTTTCGTTGGTTGAAGCAGGAGAAGAATGATGTTCAGTTGACATTTGGCATGATGATGATGACGGTACCTGAATGTCAGCCCCGTTCTCATAATTGGATTGTGCCATTAACGAAGGTGGAGTTTGAAAGTCTAAATTTAGCATGTAGTTTTGCACACCTACTCGCGTTTGCTCTGCAAGGTTAAGGTTTTCTAGCGGCAAATCTAGTTTTTTTTTCTTTTTTTTTTTTTCTTTTTTACCAGGGAAGGCTAGGTTTCCATAAACAAACGGTAGTTTTGATAAAAACTGTACCTCTAAATTCGAAAACAGTATCGATGTTTTGTGAAATTCGCGGGTAGTTTAAAAACGAAACAATGACAAAATCTCGAGAGTTAAAAAAAAAAAGAGTAATGCATCAAAGAAGTGATAACGTATTGCTGTGCACAACTTGACTGTAGAAATAGCTGTTGTAATAACCAGAGCCGGATTTAGACGATTGGAGGCCCTTTATTGGCCACACTGGTGCCCCTTTTTAAGGCTGACAAGGACAGGTAGCCTAATGGTGAAGAGGGGGAGAAGGTGGAGACTAGACTTGGTGTCAAAGGCTATCAATAAGATCCAGGAACTATATGTCTCTTAGCGATATTAATATTTTCTGAGATTTTATTGTCATTTTCAAATCTCAATAGAATTCAAAACAGAATTTTTCTGTCAGCTTCATCCTGCGGTATCCGTTGCCTAGCCACCTACTGTACACGTTCTAGTATTTCTTTAATAAGCTGTTTTGTCTATATCAGTGTTGGTTGTTCGACCAAGGAATAGAACACCATGCATTGTCAACAGCCATATTGTTGGACAAAACTGTAGAGGATGGGTCAGGTTCGGATTCCCCTGTATCGCAGGGTCTGTGTGTACTCTCAGATCTTGGGTCCCCCGTGATATTTGGGTGGATATTAGGAAGATATTTGGGGGAAATTTCCCCGTAAATGACAGCAGCAACCAGTTAGGCCGAGTTGCTTTGTCATTTGTCAATAGTGACTGTTTTCTACTGGCCAAGAATTTCACCAAAATAATTTAAGTTTTTTCTTGTGACCCTGTTGAGTGTTGAACCAACACAAAGTAGCCCGCATTGTCATCAGCTTTAATGCAGTTATGAGAGGGTGCTGTCAGTGCTGAGATGGAAGGTACTGTAAAATAAAGGCCACTCTGGTAAAGTCGTGCCATGCCTGCAGGTCTGGGTATGGGAGAGGCTACCAGGCTCCTTCAAGTATGGGATCAATTGTTCACTTCGTAGTAAAAATTCGAAATTAAAAAAAAAAGCCAGGAGAAAAGTTATGCCACAGGGTTGGTTGCTAACGTACTAAAAAGAAAAATAAAGGCTTTCATGTATGTAACAAAAATGTAAACTAATAGCTAGCACCTGATAGAATAGCTGGCACCATAAATACTAGTTTACTTCACCTTTGCAAGCCACCTTGCAGATTAAAATTCAATTGTTAACTTTCTTTTTTTGAACTTGAAGTATCCAAACTTTAACCTACGTAAAACTGAGCTAAAGTTGTGTGGAAGGAATATTTCCACTTAAAAGCTCCTCCCAAGCTGTTCAAACCGGCACAACAGCTCCGTATCCAGCTCACTTGGTTCAAAACTTATGGAAAATGTATGGGTGCAGTTTTGCATTCCAAGGAGCGTTTGATATCTGGAATGTTTTCTTGATTCTGTTAATGGAATTTGCCCCTGTGTATCCGAATAATTCGACTCCTGTGTGAATCCCTGTGACAGTTGGTCTGTCTTGCCATGAACTAATGTTTCCAGGTGTAAATTCCAAGGTTTGCCATTCCCCTTACTTGAAAAATCTGGTAAGGTTCGAAGTCGAGCTGGTTACTACACGAATAGTAGTTTTCTTTACCTGACATAAGACTTCAAGAAATGAATTTAAAAAAATGAAATTTACAAAAGTAAAAATCAACGTATGACATGATGAAGCTGGTGGACGCTTACATCCACTCCATTGTAGTTCAACACATTCAAAGTTTCCAAAGTAGTTTTCAATCTTGGTGAACCTGTCCATTGAACACACTATTGTTGATAACTGAACCAATAGTCGTGATGACATTCACAATGAATAGCATGTAGTTTCTCATGCCCAGTTTGCAGAATGACCTTCGTATAATTAGGGGGTTTCGAGCCACTTTGCTAGCACCTGAAATTATGTTAAGTCCACTTTTTCATGTAGGGCCAAAAGCACAAAAATGTGATCTTAGGCTATGTAGCAAAATGTATATGTTGTGACGTTTTAATAATTTCGAAGTTTGATGTAACAGCTTGTGATGTGAAATCGCAAGTAAACAGCCATATTCACTCACAGCATTCGATGTAGGATTCTCAGCGTACAGTGAAAATCTTTGTTCTCCTTGAGCTCTTTTTAATATTTGACAAAACATAGCAAATGATTCATCCACCTGTCTTAAAGTGAAACTAAATGCCCAGTCCGTAAACCTGTTTACCAGAAAAACCAGGAGATGATAATTACTGAGGAAAACATTGGTGGCAAAAATTGGCTAAACGAACGATTGAATACCTCAGCATGTAGGCAACCTTTAGAGCAATTAAATAATCCATCAGACCAACACAAATGACAAAACATACTACATACTCTTGCAACGATACAAATAAGTTGTTTGTGAAAGGCTGCACTAAATTGCCGAAATAACGTAATGTTATTAAAAAAAAAAAACAAGATTGATAATAAAAATACCTAGAAGACAACCAACTGTGAGGAAATTAAGGAACTGTTTAACGACTACTAGATGTTGGCATTGACAGATGTGTTGTACCTACTTGATGCTTGAGGAAACTGTGTGTAAAGTGCACACGCAGTCTCTCAACCATTACAGCACATTGCCGCACCGTTTGGGGTGTATTGTTCGTCTTTTTTAGAGGTTTATTATCATCACTACTGATGCAAAAGATTGTCTGGTGGCAGAACGGGTCACACCTCTTGACTTTGAACACCTGAAAGGGTGGAGCTGGTTGGGCATTCCTTCAACATTCAAGTATAACTTAGGAGCGGAAAGAAATAAAAACAGGAGTGTTACTGGCTTGAAACAGAAGGAGGCAACCTTTAAAATAATGTACAATGCACTACAAATGATTAACACTTGGCGATGATTGGCAAGAACTGTCCGAGATTCTTGACCTCTTTTGAGACTATTCCCCTACTACTACTACACAACACTAAACCGTTAGCGACAACCAACAACCGCTTGTTCACCGATGGAAAAGTGAATTAGGCTAATATAACTAAAGTAAGGCAACACTGATGACCTTGTCGATGTTATACCAAAAATGACATCCATGGATTTCGCTTACAAAATTTTATAAATAAATTAACAAATAAAATGTATATTGATACAATGAGTCAAATGTACATGCAAAGTCCTCATTGCCTCGACACAAGAAGATGCTCCAGGCTTCGTGAAAGAATGTTCCAGCTGCAGTGTGTATTTAAAACACATCGCAAGTTGTCTTATTTTAGCCAAACACGAGTCCAAGTCAGATTATGTACCGGCACGGTATAAAGGTCAGTGTTAAACGACGATCTCTATACACCGTTCTTGTGCATTGTTTGCACGTAAAAATAACTTAACAACCATCACATTCCCTGTGAACCTTCATATTAAAGGCACACAAATCCTTCCGGTATGTCATACAACCCGTTGAGAATAGCATTTGTAACATTTACACTGGTTAGAGGTAATGTCGCAAAATCACTTCGCACGAAAGAAAAATCAAGAAATGACTGTGTTGGCAACATTTACACACGTTTGAACTAATGTCACAGAACTGAGTCATACAGGAAAGCCAACAAGGATGCATGCGCCTTTAAGTGTTAAATGTTTTTATGTTTACTGCCCTTGCTGTTGATGGGAATCTTGGGTTTCTCAGATCCGTTACTCGCAATGTGGCAAGTGTACCACGTGCAATTTCTTCATAATAGATTTTCGACCTTTGCAACTAAAGACTTACAGGGTGTAAATATGAAATATCGTATTCTACTAAATATTGGTAAAGGGCAACATTGATTAGTGTTAGCCACACTTTCATGCAAAACTTACATTTATATAAGACTATATAAAATTCAAATTTACCAATTCCTGGATATCGGGAAATAAATTGTATCATCCCATGCTGCAGAAGATTTTCCAAATAAAATGAACAGATGTTTTTTTTTTGTTTTTTTTGTAAATTAATAATAAAACTCCAGAGTCGAATTTTCCTCTAGATTTACATTTGATTTACTAAGATATGTAGTTGGCTATCGCAACACTTTACCCAACTTTCACGGAAGCAGAACTGTCTAAAGTATGAAGGTTGTGGTTAAAAGCCGATTACCTCAGTCGGGACTGGTAAACAGCCTGGCATCTCCCACACGTGCAAAATAAGTATACAAAACAGTTTACTAAGTCTATCGGGTTTCTATTAATCGTTTGGTCTAACTTTCATTAAGCTTGTTTTACTCACTAATTATTATTTTTATGGAATCAGAAACTACTGTTTCACTTTCACCAATGATGAAATAAAATGCAATAAATAATTAAATAATTTTCTTGAAGGTAATAGTTAAAGAAGGACTACTGTAAACGTCTGCAGAAAAAGGTTACCGAGTACTAATGGCATCGGATTGGGGAAAATATACGAGGTCGGTCCCCCCCCCCCCCCCCCCCATCTTAACTGTGTAATTATTTAACATACCCTGGATCTTTTAAATAAGTCTGGTATGACGATTGGCCTTATTGGTAGCAATCACTTTAGTCTTTATTTAAAGGTACATGCATCCATGTTGGCTTTCCTGTATGACTCAGTTTTGCGACATTAGTTGAAACTAAAAGTAAATGTTGCCAACACGTTCATTTTCTTGTTTTTTCTTTCGTGCGAGATGATTTTGCGACATTAACTCGAACCTGTGTAAATGTTGCAAACGCTAGTCTCAACGGGTCGCACGACACACCAAAAGCATTTATGTCCCTTTAAAACTAAATGCCTTTTATTGTTTTTAAACCATAATTTAGATTTAGAAATTGGCAGACTGCAATTTAAATGTCAAAAGAAGAATTGACCCGCATTATTTGACAAAAAATGTTCCCTTCATTTTGTGCTTGTAACTTAGAAGCGGGCGTGCCTGTGTGTTGTGTGTAATAGGATGTCTTAAAAGTTCCATTAATAATCAAGTAGCCGGTAGAGTGCCTAAGGCATTAAGTAATAAATCAATGAATGATGCAGAGGGTGCTGATTGATTGCCATTTCCTTTGATCAAAATGGAAGAGATGCAAGAACGGGACATTGCTCCCTATTCTCTCCCTCCTAAAACATTCGGATTGAAACCCGTAAGAGATTAGAACTACGCATTTAATTGAGATCTGATTTGAACCAATTCAGAAGTAAATTACAGATGTTATTGCCTCCCAAACAGAAAAACCCAAAGACAGACAGACACACAAAATCCAAATTCGGTCGAGTCGTAGGGTGGCCACACACCAAATTAGACGAATGTATCGCGCCGAAACTTGGCGAGACAAAAACGTGGCATCTGGTGGAGAGACCCCAGCAGCCGTAACTAGGAGGAGCTTCGTTTTGTTGTCGTGAGACGCCTAAATACACCTAAATATGTCTCACGACAGTGTCTCATCTGTTGTGTGGCACTCAACTCATTGCTGTGATTTTGGAGACGTCTGCAGCAAATTGAGACAAGTTACGATAAATTGTTTTGTCGTGCGACTAAACGTCTGATTTGGTGTGCGGCCACCCTGGTGGTACACTGTTGCAAGACGTCTTTGGACGGATTTAGGGTCTCACGCAACAAAACGAAGCTCCAAGTTTCGCCTGGTGGGGGGTCTCCACCAGATACGACATTTTGTCTCGCAATGTTTCGTCACGATAGATTTGTCTAATTTGGAGTGCGGCACCATTAGCGTGGTCGCATACCAAAGTGGACAAAACGTCGTTGCAAGACGACGCGTGGTGAGACCTCACATCTGGTGGAGAGACCCCGTCACACTAAACTAGAAGGAGCTTCGCTTTGTTGTCGTGAGACGCCTAAAGATGTCTCGCGACAACGTCGCATCCGATGTGTGGCGCTCAGCTCATTCGTATGGCTTTGGAGACGTTTACAGCATGCTGAAACAGGTTTCTACAAAAAAAATGTCCTGCCGTGCGACGTTTTGTCGACTTTGGTGTGCGGCCACCCTTAGGCGTGCTCACTTGGCCAAAAACTTGTTCCTGCAGCTCCGAAGTTATACTCCCATTAAGGCTTAGCATGTTAGAACTGGGGCTAAAAAATTATTAAATTGCTGACTGTACGTTCCAAATGCAAACACCGTGTTTCAAGAATACTTCGTTTTTTCTTTTACTGGAGCGTTTCAGACTTAATCTCATTTCACACTGCAAAAGCAAATTGAACAAAATGTAAAGTGGGCCCTATAAAATTTTATTTAAAATTTTGTGCAATGGCTTTGCTTAACGGTACATTTTTGTAATGAATGTTTCTACTTGCCGTGTAAAAATCCATTACCCAATTTTTAGCATTCTCCTTCTTCAATGCTGTTTCTACTAGAGATGAAACGAGTTCTTCCGGTCCGCTAGCCTCCATCGTACATAAGTCGAAGCGGAGCAGCAGAACTCACCTTTTCTTCTCTAGCCGCCACGCTGTTTATTTCCGGATTTGCTGTGCTTACCATCCGTTCCAGCACTAACCATCCGCATGCCGCGAGCAAAGGGGACGCCAAGGGAATTCCCCCTTCCTCGCTCATCCGCTTCTCCTGTTCTTCCATCCTCCGAGTACGTACAGGGGCTCGAAATTTTTACCGAACAGGACATGTTGGAACCTCCGCCTCCCAATCCGCTGCTATCGGAATCCTTTCCTCCGCAATGCAATACCACCGCCACGTCTCCAATCCCATGCGGTCAGCCGCCACCGGCATCGGACCTCCGGTCCCTATCCTCCGAGCTTGCTCGCACTAAGGAGCGTTAGGCACGCCTGAAGCTACAAATCAAATCACGGAAAGCGGCGGCCAAACTTGCCTCATCCGCATCCGCCCTACCATTGGATCTTTCCTCCCGGTCCTCTAATACCTCCAGGCGGACCAATGAGCCGCTCACCCCTTCACAGGTCCATTCCCTGATGGATGCATCCTTGCGTTCCTTCAAACGTAAAGAACCAGACTTCACCTCCGCTTGGTTGGCTTCCCTCCCCAAGCGTCATTGGTCTCAGGCGTCCGCTGGTCCGTCCTCTACCGATACGCTGCCGCCGCCACTGCCGGCATCACCGGCGTCTCCGGATACTCAAGATCCGTACTATTCACCTGACTCTTCGGACTTTGGCTTGCCTGAGCCTTCATTCCACAACGATCCTGATCCCTCCGAGATCCCGCTTCCAGAATTGATGAGGACGGTGGAGGAGATTATCCCAGACTGCTTCCTGCACAAACCCTCCGCATCTGTGGCGGATACTATCAAAAACAGGGGTCTGGCCACAGGTTACGGATTCGGTCTCTGGGACCAGCCGCCTCTTCAACCACCCCTGCTTGGACAATCAACAACATTAGTCACCACCCTCCTTCGAAATGGGGGTATTCTCTTGGGCAACGGATCTCCCCTAGAATTAAACAAAGACCATCCTCCGCCTCAACCGGGCCGAGAAAATTATTTCTTTCGGCCCATTGGGGACGGTACCGGCAATCCCCATAACTTCGACACCTATCCGCAATCGGAGTTTCTCACGGCCGGCACGAAGTTAGATTTCGGTTCTTCCCTCTACCTCCCTCGGCGGGCCACGGTCCCAGTTTTCGTCCTCCGTAACAACGACCGCATCCTCCGCATCGGCCTTCGAGCCGCTTCACAAGCGGATGTCCTTAGTACAGTTGCTAACGCATTGTGTGAACGTCTCTATACGGACCCACCTGAGGATACTCGACAGCTTACCTTCCTCATTAATCAAGTTTTCCGCAAGAGTTGCTTCGCCACCTACCACGCAATGAAGTGGTTCACCAGAGCGCTCTTCAACTCCACCTTGCTTCTTCGAGAGGTTGCTCTGAACACTGCGCCTAACCTCCATGCGTCTACTCGCCACCTCCTCCAGAATCAGCCGATTCACGAGACTGAATGCCATTTTAGGGGTCTTATTCCGAAGGTGGCTCCGCACCTGAATATATCACGAAAGCCGCGTTTTGTCAAATCAAGGGGATCCAGACGTCCTCCATCAAACCAACCGAGGATGGACGCGCCTCTAGAATCATCTCTTAGTATCAAACCTGTTGAACGTCCGCCCCCTCCGGCCCCCCGGGCTGCGTCACCCTTTCCCTACAAAACCCAGGGTCGCAGACGAGGACGCTCCCTGGGACAATCATCCTCTGAATCCGGACGACACTCCAAACATAGGACCCACAAATCGTATTGACATTCCTCCTCCCCTACAGGCCGTAGGGGGACGACTCCGTTTTCATGCCAAAGCCTGGCATGCTCTTGCCACCGATTTATGCTTCGTTCAATTGTGACCAACAGCTTCAAACCAAAGTTCCTTGTCCCTCCTACAGTGGGGATCCTCCGTGGGATCGACAGTCTCGTCCCTCGCATGCGTTACGCTTAGAAACACTACCCCTCGTCTACAAAAACGCAATCCGCGTTGTTCCTCCTTCATTCTCGCCGGGGTTTTACAGCGATATATTCCTATGCGAAAAAAAGAACGGCGGAACCCGGCTAATTTTCAACCTCAAGCCTCTCAGTCGGTTTATTGACAATCCGCCTTTTCATATGGAGACTGTAGCCGCTATCCGCGCATCTCTCCGCATAAACGATTGGACAGCGTCACTGGATCTCGCCGATGCCTACCTACACATCCCCCTACATGCTGCTGTCTGCCACCTATTCCGTTCCGTCCTCGACAACACAGTTTACGAGTACCTCTGTCTGCCGTTCAGACTAAATGCAGCCCCAAGGATCTTTACCTACGTCCTCTAACCAGTCCTTGCGTGTTTCCACCAACAGGGGATCCGCATGCATGCCTTTCTCGACGACTGTCTTCTCCCTCACCAGACCTCGCAAGGGGTACTGGAGCACTTAAACACCGCCGTGTCACTTTTTCATCAGGTGGGTTTCGGTATCATGTTCCAAAGTCCCGACTCTCACCGGTTTAATGCTTCGTATTCCTAGGAGTATCCTTCGACCTCCTCCAGGGAACGGTTGCGCCATCACCGGACCAGATCCAGTCCCACCTGCTAACCTCTCGACAGTTTCTACGACTACCGCATCACACCTTCCAGGACTTTGCCTCTACTGTAGGGACAATAGACTCCTTCGCGGACTTGGTCCCTATGGCAGGTGGATGGCTCGCCCCCTCCATCACTACCGTCTGATACAATGGGGGGGGGGGGGCGACTCAGGTGCGTCGCTTTCTAACATCCTAGGGGATGACCAGGAACGTACTTTGTGTCCTGTCCGAGCCATCCGCTTCTACCTGAAAGCATCCCTTCCTATCAGGCGCGACCGCACTCAACTCTTTCTCCCTTTCAACAGTAAGACTGGGATCACTTCTGCGCAAATGATTGCTTCTTGGATTAAAACCGTCGTCCTCCAGGCCTACGAGGCCATGGACGTCAATTGCGTCACAGAAGATATCAAAGTCACAGCGGACGAACTTCGTGCCATTTCTACGTCTTGGGCGCATTTCAGCAGTATTTCCATTACTGACATTAGGGAATCCTCCTCTTGGCGCCATCCGACCGTCTTCACGTCCCATTATCTCCGGGATATGTCCCATCATGCCGACGGTTTGTACCGTGTTGGGCCTTTGTCGCAGCCCACAAAATACTCAGACCCTTGGACGCACTGCAAATCCACTTTGTGTTACAAGGGCCGGCCGCTAGCTTAGGGAACTTCGATCAAATGGCGCTCGCCGCCTTGACGAAGTCTACGGGAATGCTAAAAATTGGGTAATGGATTTTTTCACGGCAAGTAGGAACATCAAAATTCCAGGGTTACCTGGTTAATTTTTGTTTCTATTGCCTATTGAAAAAATACATTACCCGGCTTCCCGGCCTCCTCCCCTCTCATTGCCATTTGGGCAGGATAGAGGTGTTGAAAAGGTGAGCTCTGCTGCTCCGCTTCGACTTGTGTACGATGGACTTATGTAGCGGACCGGAAGAACTCGTTTTATCTCTAGAAGAAACAGCATTGGAGAAGGAGAATGCTAAAAATTGGGTAATGTATTTTTTTAATAGGCAATAGAAACAAAAATTAACCAGGTTACCCTGGAATTTTGATGTTTTTACATGGTACTCAAAAAAATGTTTACACTAATTTAGGCTGGCGTGGTGTTAGGGTGGCCTCACACCAAAGTCGACAAAACGTTGCACGACTGGACATTTTGTCGTAACCTGTCTCGGCATGCTGCAGACGTCTCCAAAACCATAGGAATGAGCTGAGCTCCTCACACCGAATGTGACGGTGTTGCGAGACGTCGTTAGGCATCTCACGACAACTAAGCGAAGCGCCTTCTAGTTTCGTGTGACTGGGTCTCTCCACCAGGTGTGATGTCTTGTCTTGCAACGACGTTTTGTCTAATTTGGTGTGCAGGGAAGCCGCACACCAAAGTCGACAAAACGGCGCACGACAGGACATTTTGTCGAAACCTGTCTCAGCATGCTGCAGACGTCTCCAAAACCATAGGAATGAGCTGAGCGCCACACACCGGATGGACATCTTAGGCGTCTCACGACAACAGAGCGAAGCGAGTTTCGTCTGTTGGGGGTCTCTCCACCAGATGCGACGTTTCGTTTTACAACGACGTTTTGTCGATTTTGGTGTGTGGCCCACCCTAAGTACCCCTTTTAGTATCCCAGTCTGGTCGGACTGGGATGACTAAAAGAGGTACTTACTTACACCTTGTCAGCTTACATTAGTGTAAACATTTTTGAGCCTCACGTAGAAGATTTTAATCGCTTCAAACAAGGATTATGGCACATAACGTTTAGTTTCATTTATTTTTGATTGTTTGCGTCTGTCAGTAGAGTGCTAAATCGTTGGTCGTTCTATTTCCTTTCATCAGAATAGCCATTTCAGCTATCAGATCAAGAGTGCCCTCATATTCAGGTACTTAGGGCACGTTCTCCTCTCCCTTTCTTTTTTTTTTTTTTTTTGAATGGCCTTTACGTAGATACAGTTATTAAGAAAAAACGTTGAAAATAGGCATTTAATTGAGCTGTGAAGATCACAATAAAGGCAAAATCTATTGAACTAGCCTACAGGCAAAAACCTTTTTTCAGTGGTTCCCTCTCCCCTCCCTTTTCTGGACCAAGGGAAAAAAATGTTTCCTCTTGTGATCTCGAAAGCAAGCTCTTTGGGGAAGAGACAATAAACGAACAGTCATGACTCGCATAACATGTATTTACTCCACGAAAGTAGACGGTCCTGGCTTCAAATCGCAGTCGGGACAGATATTAGATTTTTAAAAGTTCGTTTGTATGTCTCAAACAAAATGGGGCGAAGGGTAATCGTTTAAAGGAACATAAATCCCTGTTGGCTTTCCTGCGTGACTCAGTTTTGCGACATTAGATCAAACGTATGTAAATGTTGCCAACACATTCATTTTCCTTTTTTTTTCTTGCGTGCGAGGTGATTTAGCGACATTAACTCTAACCTGTGTAAATGTTG
>JAHWFP010235604.1:25243-50108 GCA_023313725.1 Lithobius niger
CCCCCTGTCGGGGAGTAACCGAGATTGTCGTCGGGGAACAGCTGGAAGACTGAGTCCACACGACGACATGAAATTCATAAAAATTTGGGGAGGAAACACTCAAAATATAGTTTGCCGATTTGCTTCAGTAGTCCTCATCACCTCCATATTTAATAGCTGTCGTAGTTAAATGCAGAAACGTTAACTAAATATGTACAAAACAAAAGTTGTTAAGGATTCTAGTTAAGTTTTCGTCATTTGAATTCGTGATACCAATGAACTGAGCGAGAATCGTGTACAGTAAGATTTGTTTTAGATTTTCCTATTTCAAGACTTTTTCTTTTTGAGTTTCTGCCGTGCATCTGTTCAAGGGATTAAAACCACTATGGTATTATCAGGCCTACATTAACACCGACTAACGACAATTTCAAACAATGGTTGCTCCCCCTCTAGGACAAATGTTTGGGCAAGAAATATTTTTCTGTTAGTCTAACTTTGACTCTTTAACAGTTTTTTCACTTCGTTCACTACCTTCCTATTCTGCTTTGTGTTTGCAATCGCCAGATAGTGGTAATAGGGTGGGTGGGGGGAAAGAAGTTGGAATTTGGGTTATTAATTCATGCGATAACTAAAGAATAAAACGTTTTTGGCCAAATGTTTATAGGAATTATGTTGTTAGTTTGATGCAAGGAATTAGTCACCCAAGTATGGACACAACCTTTTGTTACACCCTGTATATTTTTTTTACCTAAGGCTAAATGACGTATGTACTTAACTGTAATTTACGCGACTATAAAAAATAACTGTGCCAAGTACTTATAATTATTATCACAGTTTTTGGATGTTTCCATACAAGACATTTTTCAGATCTTCGGAGTACATTCTTAACAAAGATTACTTGAACTTTAACAAAAAGAATTCTTGAGTGGTTGAAGATGGAGTCTGCCAGAAGGTAATTATATTGGTCGATTCAAACTGCACGGTTTGATACCAATTGAAGAAAATCGTCAATGGGGACCAATAGAAATGTTTAGCCCGCTTTAACTTGATTATTTAGTATCGCATGATTTGATTTAAACGAAAAAGTTGGAATGTTCTTTCGAAACTTTGGCTGAGTTACAAAGTTTTTGGCAAAATGTTTGTGACAAAAAAACATTTTTGCTTCCTAACCGTTTATCAGATTGGCCCTAAATTGGTAATGGATAATACTCAGAATTAATTTTCATTTTAAAACTGTCGTACCAAGTTTTATGAGAATCCAGCAACCCGAAATCTCGTCAAAGCTTGTACTGCCAAAGCTAGTACTGCGTGACACAGAACGCACACCAGTTACGAATAATAATTCGAATCACATTTTCAAGTCTTCAGAAATTCGAAGATGGACGCCAAAACATGGTTGCCAAAACATGGACGCCAAACTCTTTTTGTATTGTAACTGCGAAACCATTCATCACATTGAAAACAAACCTTTAGAAATACGTGTACAAGTATAGATCCACTTCTAGTTTAGCATTAAAACAACCCTTCTGACCAAATTCGTCATGTATATAATGGATAAAAAGTTTGAGGGTGTTGCCTGGAGGAGGTGACTGTAGTCAATGATTCACAGAACTAATTATTATATCTGTGTACCATCTAAAGACGATGTGCACCGAGACAGTACACATCACTGCTTACGAGTGCAGCCTCCAGACGAATTGTGTACTCCACACTGTGTGTCTGGTAGCACACTACTTGTGGTGGTTAGTATGTATTTTCCTGGACACACTACACATGTATTGCTCTACGAAAACTGTGTACTGTCATAGCACAACTCGTGTGGGAGCTGGCTGGTACGCAGTGATGTGCACACACTGCCTGCAGAGTGTAATCAGCATAAATAAAGTCTTACGTAAATTAAACTTATATGCTGAAAGAAAGTATTCAGTTTTTGTAAAGGATGAACATTCCCAGTCCTGAGGTATACTAATGACTTCACCAAAGCCTAAAATTATCATTTTCGGTTACTAATGACTTCACCAAATGGAGCAACACACTTAGTATCACAGATAAATATTTTTTTTAGCAATAATACCCCATAATGGAGGCTAGGTCTGTACGTACAGACATGTAGGCTTTTATACACCCGAAAGACTGTTCACTGATAGTAGGTTAACATTACTGTTTATCAACTCCGCTTCCGCATTTTGTTTACTTAGCGAGTCAAAAAGTATACAACGTGTACTGCACAAGTCTTGTGGACCGCGTGTACCAAAGTCTTGTGTAGCCTGTAGACTGCAAAAGTCTTGTGAAGGCTAAGCTGATACTCAGTGATGTACTACGATTGCAGTGTCTTCAGAGTACAAGTTCTTACGGCTTACAAAGAACGCTGCAATTTGTATGGTAGGCCAATATATCAAAACCGTTCAGTACTACGTCGGCCTACTCGCATCTTCTCTCATTTTTTGAATCGACTGAAAGTTGAAAAGCTATAAAATTGCAAGCAGTCACCTTCACACATCGTAAAAAGTTCTAATGAGCTCTTGCCAGCTGGAAATCAAGAACTAGTTGATAGTTCATGGCTGAAAAAAAATATCAGCATTCTGCTGGAAAGGAATTCATGGCTGGATGCAGTTGATAGTTATTTCTCCAATGAGACAGTGGTTGTCTGACCGTGAAATTAACCCATCAGATAGATCTTCATGAGTAACTAGAGAAGGAACTCGCACAAAGTCCCTTCCACACCTTTGCGATTTCCCAATTCAAGCCCGTAGTTTGCTCCTCCCCTTATCAGATTTACTTCGGATTCTGAAAAATCTGCAACGGAGGAAAGCTAAACCAGTAAAGTTCAACCACGCAAGCTTATTGGTTGCTTCTGCTGACTTATACTACAAGAATTTAATAATTAAAAAAAAAAGTCATCTTAGCTTTGTTAAATATTTTTAATTGTCCTACAATTCAACAATATCAACCCCTACATTTACATGATCACTTCGAAGCACTCCAGAGTGATGTGCATCGCATCCATGTTGCCTCCATTGGTCTTATAAACACACGTTCGTGGCACTTTCTCCCATCTGGCGAGACAGAACCCAAAATGCTTTGCAAAGGTGGTTTGTGAGTCTGGTGCGTATCGTCTTTATTCATATAAACACTCGCACTCGAGTTGAAATGTTGGAGCATGCCTGGTAAAGATGGCGGACACAGTTACGGCACCCATGTAATTTGTTCTGGCACCACTCGAATTTTAGGTATATAAAGTCAAAAGTGTACGTGACTAGAAAGAGACCACTAAGACTTGCATACATTTGGTTACTTGGGTTGAAGCATACCCATTTTACTACATGCAAGAGGAGAGCAGCGTGGGACATGTCCACTGTTCGTCAAAGAGGGCAGTGTAATGGCATGAATCGCCTTCCTTAGTGGAGTGGCCCTAATCTCTGTCTTGAAATTTGCGTTTCAAAGTGCATCGATCAAACACGCTTTCTTGTGGCCATGTAAACGTAATGATGCACTACGTTTACATAGCCACAAGAAAGCTCATTTTAGCGATACGCTTCGCAATGCTCATAAATGAGGCATCTGTTTGCAAGACCACCTTTTGGGCCACTCCGCTAAGGAATGCGAATTCATGCCATTATGCTCAGAAACCTCTCCCTTTTTGCCTTTCCATTGGCGAATAGTGGACACGTCCCAAGGTGCTCTACCCCTGCATATAGTAAACTGGGTCAGCTTAAGCCGAAGTAAGTTAACCAAACGTATATGATAGTCTTAAGTGGTCTTCCTAGTCATTTACACTTCTTTTGAGTTTATTTACCTGAAGTTCGAGTAGCACCCGCACAAATTACATGTACGCAGTAACGGTGTCTGCCTTCTTTACCAGGCCTGTTCCAACTATGAATAAATACTATGCGCATCAAATCACAAACCACCTCTGTAAAGTGTTTCGGGTTTTGTATCGCCAAACGGGAGAAAGTGCCATGAACGGGTGCTTTTAATACCCATGGAGGTGACACAGACACGATCCATCCCTCTGTAGTGCTTCGAAGTGGTCATGTAAACGTAGTGAATATCAGATCAGTTGCAGTATTTATCGATAATCACGGTGGAGAGTGCCAATTTATGAAACTTACACTAGAAATTGTATTATAAGCCACAAAAAAATGGTGTAGAGTTCCAACTAAATGTTTTGTGTAAGTAATAATGTATTCATTTGTAAAGGACGTAGGTGAGAGGACACTTAGCCATGCTCAGTATTTGCACTGCAAATGTAGGCTACCACTTAAGTTCGTCCAGTTTAGTCTAGAGATGACTTGCACTCCACGGATTCCATTTGATTGAGAATTTAGAAAATAGATTTCCTTGCCTGCAGTGGCTCTAACATTGCGTGAATAGCTAAGAAACTTGTGTAATTTACTGAAAGATCCTTTTTTCGTATTAGTCATAGTCAATCGCCAAAAAAGATGCGAGTTTCTAGCACCAGGTAATGCCTTTCATTGCTACAGGAACGAGTGTGCACTCCTCTCAGGGAAGCAAGGATGAGCTATCCGCTAGCTTCATCTCAGTCAGCATTATAGAACAGTATAACCCTTGACCTGTGAACTTTACAAGAGACTTGTTGCACTTACACGATGACACTCGTCCAGAAATTAGTTTTGTAAGTCAAGCGTTCCTCCCCGCATTATCGTATTTTGGTGGTAATACATACTCTTTCCGTAACGATAAAATCCTTCATATACTTGTTATTCAGGTTTAATCAGTTAGGGCGGCGTGCACCATGCGAGAGCAATCTACATCCAAAGTAGCATCTACTCCTAAAGTAACTACTCTTAACATAGTTCAGAAGTAAAAGTGGAGAGATCATTGCAAATGTACTAAAGAAGTAGCTACTTCTGTAGGAAGGGATTTTACTTCTGAAGTAAATCAGTTTGTAAAGAAAATTGGAACGAACAGTTAATCCTAAGCGTTAACATTGACTTGTGTTGTATATCGCCAAAAAGTCAACAGAGAGGAAACGTGGCAAGAATGTGGCCGAAAAAGAGAGATGTGTGTTGATAGAAATAATGAAAAATCGTTCTCTCAATCTAAACACGCGAAAGTCGCGCCAAGTTAGGTAACAACTATCACACCAGTTCAATTATCGAAGACGTAGCGCGATGCCATAGCGTAAGTGTCTTATAGCCTGAAGCAGAGTTGGGCACATTTCAGGTACATACTTGGGGGAAAATAATAATGCGGTACAAAAGCTTAAATTGTGGTAAATTAGAAAGCAATGACCCACCTGATAAAAATTAACTTGTATAGGAATGTCAGCTAAGCGGCTTTCAATGCGAAATTTTACCCTCAATAACGTTGCAAATGTGTTTCTAGTTACTAGTTTCTACTTATAGTCCGCTCATCCTCATGTTAAATCCCAAAGGGCGAATATTCACCGCCGATACCGAGATAACGGGAAGGCTTCCAGCTATGAAATTTAACGAATGGCTGAAGTATGAAACGAACTGCATACCTTTTCTGGTTTACAGCCTAGGGGTGTAATGGGAATGGCGTGGGAGGGCGTAAGTACGAACGTATCATTGTTATAACCATTGTTAGTATTGTCGGCATCGTCTCTAATTGGATGGCCAAGGTTCGGACAATGACAACGTGTATATTGATGTGCGTATCTAGACGTACGCTAGTGTGTCGTCACAAATCTAAGCAACGTTGCCAAAGAAATCGTGTCTTAAGTCCAATTCACGAAAAATAAGCAAAATGTCAAAATAAAGCCAAAAACTGGTAAAGAGGCCACCAAGTTCAGAATGGCTCGGCCTCACAAAGGAGTGATATAAACTAAATGAAAAAATAAATAAAAACAAATAAAAACAAAACCAAAAACTGATAAATAGGGGACTTAGTTGTGAATGGTACGGCCTCTCAAAGGAGTGATATGAAATTAAAATATTAGAAAAATTACCACTCAAGCTATTGTTGACGTGGAACATTATTACACATATGCAAACTAGTTGAGTTGAGTCTAATATAGAATTAAAAAAAAAAGAACTGATATCATATCAAAAACCAAAACTGGTAAAAAGGACCACCAAGTTCCGAATGGTTCGGCCCTTCAAAGGAGTGATATCAACACACCAAAACATTCACCAAGTTAATCGAACCGACGGTAAATGAAAACTTGAACATTGTTACCGAAAGTAGCAATGTTCTAGTTTTCATTTAACCTTCGAACTATTAGTCGATGCGATTAACTTGGCGAATGTTTTGGTGTGTTGATATCACTCCTTTGAAGGGCCGAACCATTCGGAACTTGGTGGTCCCTTTTACCAGTTTTGGTTTTTGATATGAATTCAACATCTCTGTAGAAGTCGTATG
Source organism: Lithobius niger (assembly GCA_023313725.1). Classification (NCBI taxonomy): domain Eukaryota; kingdom Metazoa; phylum Arthropoda; class Chilopoda; order Lithobiomorpha; family Lithobiidae; genus Lithobius; species Lithobius niger. The sequence goes on from JAHWFP010235604.1 coordinate 31,571, forward strand.
ATTCCCGCCTTGCGAGCACTGTATATGTGTGCGATAGTTTAACAATACAGCATCAGATTCGACAATATTGTCGATGTATTCAATGTCATCATGGACGGCGCACAATTTGAACCTACTACATAGCAGGAGTAAATTTTAGGGATTTCCGTCTATTTATACTTCTGGAGTAGGTGTAATACGTTAGTGGAAGTCACCACATTTACTATCGTGGTAGTTTACTCTCGAGGTGCAAACAAACTGAGTAATTTTCTTCAAACCAACTTTACTCTCGTATCAAAGTCACCGACTTTTACTTCTAGGTCAATTTACTCTGTAGGAGGCCTTACTCTCCGATGGTGCACGCCAGCCTTAGTGTTTAAAACAATTACCATGCTGTATTTTTTATTTATTTATATTTTTTTTTTTTACTTATTTACGGCTTTATTCTTGGTGTGATCGCATAGCCTGTGTGAGCAAAATGAATCAAGAGCTTCAACCGGGTTGTTCATTTTTTGCTGCAATTTGTCATTCTGGTTATTTATTTAGACTTTGCTAAAAAACAAATAAGGCCATTTGCACACTTCTACATTTTTTAAATTTGGTTTACTACTAAATACGAAAACAGCTTAAAATAGTTGTGTTTTAAGTAGTTCAGTTTCATTTTGTACATTAGTAAGAAAGAATTTGAAATTACCATTTTCAAATTACCTTCTTCGGTAGGCTACCATTTTTATTATTTTAATATTGTGATGTGTATGAACGGGTTTTAATTGCTGTTTATGTTTTTAGAAGTGTTAGAAAGTTATATCTGCATTATTAAAACCATAAGGGTTGTGGTTCTTAGACGGGTTACCTTAGACAAGTTAGATGGGTTCATGGGTTGTGGTCCTTAGACGGGTTACCTTAGACAAGTTAGATGGGTTACCTTAGAAAAGTTAGGTGGGTTGCATTCCTTACACGGGTTGCCAGCTAGTAGTAATGTAATAGCGTTCTGATGATATTTTTGGATTCTCCAGATATGTCAACACTAGTTCAGGCAATTCAAAACCAGCCAGAACACGTCCTAACGTTGGAAGCCAGAACAAACATAAAAACTACTGAAACTCACTCTTAAGCTAACCTAACTCAACGTAATATCCCCCATTATACCTTTTGCTTTGTTTTAAGCTGTTGGACATTTAGTAATTTTACTGGTTTTGACCCCTTAATCTTCTTTTCTCCTTTGTGCATGATTTAAAAATATTTATTGTCTTAAAAGTGGTTAATTTCTTGGTAAATGTTGCTTTAAAAATGTTGACTGTTAATTCTCAGCAAAATTGTATGGCTGTTGTAGCTCTCCAATTCAGAAAAGGTGTTTGCACCTGAATTTGAAAGCTTATTTGCTAGATCCTGACTTGTACATTTCTGAAGTACGGTTGAAAATTTGAGTTTGAGGGTTGTTACTGCAGTCACCATTTTGTTGAGTAAAGGACTCAAAACGAAATCGCCGAAATCAAAATTTCCCTTGGCAAGTGGCAATAGACATTGGTGAAAGTTATTAGCAGGTCATCGTGTAACTGGAAACGGTCAAATTTGTCGGTCTTGTGTATTTTATTTAGTTTCACACACAACCGTGTGAGAAACTGCAATACCAAGCTTTTTCAGTACCTACTCTGGTCTATTCAGGACATTCTCTCAGACCCTGCGATGATCAGAGGTTTTCCTGTTACAATCCTGGGTTTACCCTCATCCTTCTAAATGTCTTTCCGCTTCTAAAATGTTCATATTTCCGCTTCTAAAATGTTCATAATGAAGTTTCAAAACTGAACCAGTTCATCGATACGAGCATTGCTTTGCTTAGGGTGTGATGTAACTCAAAGAAATTAATATAAAAGAAAAGAAAACCACTTGCAGTAGAACGAGAGGCCCAAATTTCCAGACAGGCTTAAGTTTGACTTAAACTTTGGACTAATCTTTAAAATAATTACATTGTGGAGAGTAAACTAACTGTACATACAATGGGAATTTTCTGTTGTCTTTTTTCGAGATTAACCCTTTTGCTTTAAAACCTTTTATTTTCTTGTCAGCGCATCCAGCTGGAAATAAATGGCATATTATTACATATTACAAAGTTGTGAACATCTCTTATTGCGTGTTGTGGAAAATTAGTCATGACTTACGCAAAACCTTTTGCGAAAACTTTACCACGCTGTAATTTTAGAGTTGTTTAACCTTTTTTTTTTTTTGGTGTTGAGGTTGAGGTCGCGCTGAGCAGCCATGGGAATAGTTTCCTAGTAACCTTTTTACTTTAGGTAACACTGAACCATTTGCCATATTAGGAGAACAAGGATAGGATATATACATATGTATTTTTTTAATGTACCAAATTCTTTTTAAGAACAGCAAAATATAGCTTCGATTACTTTGACAGTCAATGGATTCACGATCAAACACACTCGTCATTTTAACGCACCAGTCTCAAAAAAAGCAAGTTGTCACTCTATTTTGTCGCAAATTTTCTACAGCTTTGAATAAATAGTATATTTTCTTTCCTACCGCTTCTTCAGGCCTAAGAGAAGTCTTTTACTCTAGTTTTACTAAACTGCACTGCACTGTTTTCCTAAAGGATTTGAATCTTGCACGTCCGTTGCCTCCCATACTTGTTAGGCGTGCCACAACACTGATATGGTCAAACTCTATCAGTGATAAACATATAAGGTGCCTCAAGTCTCTAGCCATTGTAAGGCATGAAATATATGGGAGATTGCGAATGTGCCAGTGTTCAGCACCGTAAAATATGATTCGAGTAATGCAGTGTGTTAAGAACTTGCATTTTTCAATTTTAACCGTGAATTGCACCTAATTTTGATAAAATTTGAATTTTATTGATAATAAATTTGCTTGTATTTCATTAATATCGGTTCAGACATTCTCAATGTTTTACGAGTAAGCCTGGACGCACCCACGGAGAGTGTGAAGATAATGGTTTGTTGTTTTGCGAAATGCACTTAAAACACCCATAAAATGCATGATACTGAAACGTCAAACTGTGTTCGGTTTTTACCAAAGTGGCATGATTTTACAAGTTTCGTAACGCATGGATATTCCGCTACATCATAAAAATTACATACCATACCACCCCAGTCTAAGGCATGAAACACTCGTGTATGCCAGCGTTTAACCCTTTAACTGATACGTTACTTTTCTATCTCCACAAGTGTAGGGGTAACCTGGGCGGGACTCGAACTAGCAATGAAGGAGCTCTTTAACGTGAGGCACACGCCCTTACCAACTCACAGCCATCTCTAGAGTCGGCTTGTTACGGGAACCTAGGATTGTTATCATTTCTCCATTGTTGGCCATCTCGCGCATAGTTTGGACTCTGTTTGGCTCGTGTTTACTCGAGCATAGCACAGGTGTGTTATATTTATTGGAGCTACCCAAAGTATTTAATTTGTAGAATCGAGTCCGTGTTGAACGAAGAGATGAAGAAGTAAAAATAAACACATCGAACCTAAGTGGTACTGTGCAGAATCACATTAAAGTAAAATCTGCGATAACAATAGATAGAAAGTAAAAATCCATGTACATGATACATGTAATGCAAAAACTATGCGCAAATACCTTGTTTGAATTTGCAAAAATTTGGTTTGCGCTACTATACTGCATTGCTTGACATTTGTATGGTATCAACTAACATAGGGGAAGGGGTCCACTACTTCACATAGTACGGTATGTGTTTTATACTTAAACATGCATGGCATAATTCTAGTGTTTGTGGTTTAGTATTTAGTGTTCAAAAACCAAAAATTGCTCATCGTACCGCCTGGTTGAGAGGTTCAGCCCTTCAATTGAGTAATATTACCAGAACAAAACATTTTCTAAGTTACTCCAACCGACTTTTTTAATTGTTGTTTAAGGTTAAATGAAACTCGAGAGTTTAATTTCAACGTTTGAAGTATTTATTGGAGGGTGGGATTAACTTGAAAGTGTGGGTTGATCGTTTCATATCGTTCCTTTGCAGTGCCCCACCATTCTCAACTTCGCAACCCTTTGGCCAGTTTTGTTTTGATGTTTCGTTGGTATCCTTTTTTTTTTGTTTTTTTCATCTTGTCACATGCGATTCTTCAAAATCTTGCCATTTCGGAACAGCTATACGTTCATTGACAGTGAGTTAAAGGGATATACCTCCCAGCACCATTTTTCTCGATCCACTACATCAAGCACGGTCCCGAAGGTCTATTTCCTTACCGTTAGTCAATCCCTTGGTAAAAATCCGTTTTAAAATGTGGCGTCTAGGAGATTTTCTGTTGAGTATAATAGAACTTCATTTATGAACGACCCGTAAGTATATGATGCTTTGCGCGCTTACAAAAACCATGACATTTCAGCTCTGTGTGTGCATGTACTAATTTTCTAATAATTACCATGAGATCAAAAATCTAAAAGACTAATGCGGTAAAACGCAGCTACTACCTCAGATGACCTTAGTGTTCGTATATGCGCGAAGGCCATCAGCGCAAACTGTTATAAGGCAGGCGGAATATTATACGGCAGGCCTGGTGTCCCTTTAAGGGCATAAGATTGGAGAGTTTTTTTGTGTGATAATTTTATCATTTCCTGACAATGGAAGTCTATCACAATTTTTAAAACTAACTTCCTTCTTTTTTCCTCTTTCAAATTTTCTTAAGTTGTATAATTTTTCTTTCAGATTTCTCAATTTTGCTGCGTTCGTCCATTTCCTATCTATCCTATTATATAAGATTCTCCATTAACCTGTGTAGACAAAGTAACAATTTCATTAGGATGCTGGAATTTTCTATAAATTTATACTTTTTCGCTACAGTGGCCCATAACATAATAGATAGTGAATAAAATTGGCACCACTGCAGAGCCCTGTTACACGATACTGTTTCTGCACCTCATAACGAGCTAATACCGAGTTTCTTGTGTTTTAACAGTTTTAGTGAAAATTTGTTGTTGCTTTGAATGACTTTCGTGTTTTAATAGCATCTCCCATAGAGTCTGGGTAATTAATTGCGGATGCATGTCTTTGTAATATGACACCTTGAGTGTCTTAACGGTGTGAATGTAGGCATTTCTCGCCATTATAGTGATAAGATCACAAAAAAATGTTACCACTGGATGCACGTACTGTTTTACACGTTGCATAATCATAGGGACAGAATGGGTGCTACACTCATGGAAAACTGGTAGTTTTCTCACTTAAAAGGCTAATAAGTGATGTTCCAGCGATAAGAAAACGTGAGGAATTTCAAGGTTCTGAAGTGTTGACGCATTATAGTAGTAAACATAGGACCATTTCCGTGCTGCGAATTTTGTTGGTTCTGTTAATTGTAAAAGGGAATTTTTTTTTTAAAAAGCGCATATTGGTGAGGATAACGCCTTGAATGGTTTAAAATCGTTTGCCTTCCTGTTTAAATTTCCATTTAGGCCCGTTTCTTAAAAGGGAATTTACACCTGTATAACACAAAAACTCCTTTTTAAAACCTGAAAACTGTTCGTAAAGTATTTTACATAATTTCAACAATGAATTCCAAATTTCGATTGAACGGTATCTATACTTTAATAATAATAATAATAATAATAATAATAATAATAATAATAATAATATTTTTATTTGCCCTCATAAAGCAAAACTGCAAGAAAGGGTCATCCAGTTGACCACTGACGACTTGCCAGAAATTAACATAATAACATTTATAGCTATCAGTACCAGTGGATACATCGTCAAGATGAAGTGGACAATCTCTAATTACAGGCTTTCTGTCTCATTAAAAAAAATCTAAGAACAATGTCTAATTACAAAATTCGGGGCGGTGCAGATGAGTTTTCAAACACAATTCATTCAACAGCCTCCTAAAAGTATGGAGTGATGAGGCTGTTGTCAGGAAGAGAGTTCCAAGCCGGAGCAATACTTGTAGTAGATGGCGTTTTGTCAAACAACTTAATAGCTATGAGTGGATTAAGTGGGTTAAGGTCCCGACCTGCACGAGAATTGACGGGAAGTCTGGAGGCGAAACAAGCTATTTCTTCGTCAGTCGGCCCTGTTTAGAAATGAGACATCGTCATCCCTTCAAGGTCGTTTCAACGCTGTTGCTCGACAGATGGAGTTTGCTTGGAACAGTCACACCATCAGTGATGGTTATCACCCGTTTTTATTACCTAAAATTCTGCAGAACATGGTTTTAACGTACGTTGTCCGTAAAAGAAATTACGACCACTCTTTCAATAACTGACCAAACCAAGAGATGTAAAATGGAATAGACAACTCCTGGTATAAAATAAGGTAATGGAAGACCCCCCCCCCCTTCCCCCTATCCCCACGACAAACATTCAGTTCAAAATTCGATTATGTATGATCCAAGCTTGGGGTTTCTGATTTTCTGCCTTTTAATTTAATGTGTTGCATTTTACTGTGGGACCCTATTGTTGTTTCCTTGTTTTATTTTTATTGGAAAATGTTTTCTGTCTGAAAACCGACAGGCTCATTTTTGCTTTTGCTTTTGCTTTTTTATTTGGTCTGGAACAATAAATTAGGAAGTTAATTATTACGCTGTGGCCAAATTTCTATCAATTTTACACATTAAATTGATAAATTCATAATCAAATTTGTGGCTGATCCCAATAAGTTCAGTTATATGTCTTAAAGCCCTCGTCAAGCCTCGGGTCTTGCGGAACACAAGTTTTACATTTTGAGCTCTGCTCGAGTTCGATTATCAGTTTATTGAATTTATCGAATTTATGGAAACTCGAATTCTATTATCATTTTATCAGTTTAATGTGTAAAATTGATAGACATTTGGTCGTAACGTAGTAATGAACTTCGTAATTTTGGAAAATGGTTTTATTTTTGTCTGTTCTCTATTTTGGTAGATTGCATGCAGTTTCCGTTGGGAACAATGCTTATCGTGAATAAACTAAACTAAAAGACCAAAATAACGTCGGAAAATAAGAGTTTTACAAATTTCCACGGGGTTCAGTCTGTATTTTTTTTTGGGGGGGGGGGGGCCAATAATGCATCTAGGGGCAAATAATGCTACCAAACCTATAAGAAATGTCGTTTTGTTTTTGTCTGTGTTGTTAGCTTATTAGAACAGTTTATTGCATGACACAAATGTCAATCTCACAAATTCCGCGTGTGGTATCATTAAAAAAAGTTAATTCATTCATTTATGAGTGTAAACCACTGTTCGCCGAGTTTGTGGTTTGGTCTTGTATAACCTTGAATCTACCAGTTCTAAAACGTGGGCTTGTTGAACCTCAGCGTCAGATGAACTTTTGCCCCACTGTTTGAAGCAGTCGAAAGGAAAGTATGTCTCGTAAGTGTGTAATTCCTCCCCAAATGGGTAAATAAAAGAAAAAATAGCAGGCTTGGCCCGACCATGCCCGTTAAATGGTTACGACCTGCCATAAAATGAACAGGAGGCTGCCGGCTGGTTTTGTCTTTTGATAAATAGCTTAATTATTTTGGCAACTTGGCTTCCTGTTTTAAGCAAATTTGGTGTTGATGCGTGTTATTATGTAGGAAAAAAAAACAAAATAAAAACATTGACGGCGTTGGTCTGTTTGTGCCTAATGGATGGATAGTCTTAAAATTGTTTTGTTGGGTGGTACATCGTTAATTTTTGTTACGGTGTAGTTCTACAAAAAAAAATTCGTTGGGAATGGTTTCTAAAACGCTACTTTGTGGAAAAAAATAACCGTTGTATATTATATCCTTTTACAGTTTTATGAAAGATATTAGTCCTTCCCACTAGTTGGAAAATATTTGAGGGCAGCAAAGTTGATACAGGGAAAACACAACTAGACCAAACTCCATTTTGCTTTGTATTTTTTTTTTCCCCGTTTTCTTTTCTCACAGACTAGGTTTACTTGCGTTCTCAATCGATTTGCGCCTGTGATAAGACAACTAGACCAAGTTCAAGTCTGTGCAGGCCTACATTTCAATGATTCTAAAATGGGACTTTATCTAGTTGTAATCAACTAAGTCCTGCAACTCATTTTAATTTGTGCGCCTTAGTTTTAAAGATTTACCCTCCAAGTTCACAAGCATTCAATCCAATAAGGCTATAACTTCTGAAAATGAAAGTGTTGCCTAAGTTAGCTTAATAGTTATACGACCCTTGGCGAACACTAACGGATTTATCACCCGATGGGCGATATCCGTCGCATGGCTAGTCTGTGAGAACTACGTCGAGATGACGTTGAGGCCATAGGCCGAGACACCATCGTGACGTAGTTCGAGCTGATTGGTCAATCTTTGTTGGGGATATGGATCAGATACAGTTCGCCCCGGTGATATAACTAATTTGTGGTACAGTCCCAAACTTTCACAATGCTAAAAAAATCGCAGTGATGTATCCCAGACATCACCATCCTTTACAGTGTGTGTTATTCGTGTCAGCACACTAAAGTGTGGTAATATTTAAGGGATATTATACACAGTAAAGTGTGGTAATATCACATTGCCAATGTTTTCATGAGGTAGAATTCAAATAATGTTACCAAATTTGAAAATTTGTCATTTCCTTGCTTAATTTACATAAAATGCCCGCCCGTGCAGGGGCTTTCACATTTTTTTTATGGAGTCGTATAAAAGACCTGTACTGAAATACGCAGTAATGTTAACAGCCCATTTTGCCGGTTAAAGCTTTTATCCAGTAGCGTGCACTGTCTACCGGGAGGACAGGGGCAACTTTTAGTAAAAGGGCACAGTACGTTTTAGTTAACCTTTTTTTTTTTGGCTCTCTTTTTACCCTTTCTCAGACTTTCTTTTAGCCATTATTTTGGCCCTTTTTAGGCCTTTTTACGCTTTTAGGCCCTTGAGGCATCAGCAAATGTCAGCACACAACTAACTTTTTTATAAAGGCATTTTGAAAAAAGAGCAGGGATTAAGGACCCGCCGCCGGCCACCCCTTTTCCTCTCCTGTTCACGCCACTGCTTACACCCATTGATGTGAAGAGTGGATTACAACTTCCAGTTGTGAGTCCAATGGTTGGTAGCTGTAATAATACGTTGGGATGGATGGGTTTTATTTTAAGGTGGCCAGTCACGGCTTCACTTGCGACAAAATTCATTAAATTAAATAGGTTAATGTACAAAATACTTATTACAATACACAACATACAGTACGCAGTGACATTTGAAACATACGCACAGTCAGCCAGCGTTGTATCTCAGCATCCAAGGCAAATTGACGTCTTTAGCGTTTTTAATTTTGTAGATTTAGTTTGAATGGAAAGGAAAGTAAGTTTGTATTTTTATTTGGCAAAATGAGACTGAATAAGAAAAATATAATCATGGTGAAAATCCCTTGTTACATTTATTATCCGTTATTTATTTGTTACTATGCAGAAAATGTTAATCAGTGTGGTGTATCCTTAACTGTGGTGTAGTAAGCCTTTGTTTATTTTATTGTTTCTAGACTCCTCTTCATGTGGCAGCTCAACATGGCAATCTTGAGGCGATGCGTCTTTTGTTGGAGTGGCAGGCTGATATATTGGCTAAAAACAGCAATGGCCTCACTGCCATGGACTTGGCTGAACAAAGCAATCACACCGAATGCATGGAAGTTCTTAGGCAAGCAGCAGGTAAGACACGTTACTTCATTGCCTCTTAAGGTTTTAACGCTTCATCAAGAGAGTCTGGAATACCGTTGGATTTGCACCTATGCTCTGCTAGAAGGTGTTAACTAAAACAGAAAATGAAAATGTAGAGAGGTTTCTGTTCGCTTATGTCTGCAGGACAAACTATGAACTACTTCAAAAGTATGAATCAACTCCTTGGCTTGATTATTTTGTTTTCAGTACCAGCCCCAGGACAAAATAGGAAGTAAATAAATTTTGAAAACCTTTACCGGTACTTAACTTTTACTTTTCCTTTCGTACGTATGAAATTTATATTTTAAGGTTTTAGTGTAAATTCACGAACAGTGAATATGAGTTGTACCATTTTTTAGCAAAGTAGTAAACTTTTTTTTAAATTTCCAGTCAAATGACGCCACTCTTTTCGAATGTTAGGCCAAATATTATCAACCAGGACAAACAAAACAGAAAATCGGGTGGTGACTGGTGAGATGTGCTGTGAGATTTTGATCTGTAATAAATCTTAAAAAAAATCCAAGTATTTTGAAGACTTGATCAGTGATGTGTTGATTAAACAGGCAGTTTTACTGCAGAGTAATTCCTAAATCTTTGACTGAATTAACACGTTGAACTTATCTTGTTTTAATGTTTGGCTATACGAAAGTGGGGCCAATATTTCTGTTAGAATGGAATTTGAAATTAAATATGACTCTTGTCGATATTTATTTAAGTTTCAAGTTTTGCTGCAAGCAGAGAGGCAGTCCCAAGCCATTAGTAGTTTGTTGTGATCATCATCATCATCATCATCATCATCTTGTGACAAATGTTTAGGCCGAGGCGATAAATGTTTTAAAATGCGAAACTATTGCTGTGGTAAAGATGGTTTTGTTCTTTACCAAGGTAAAACTAGTTTCTGTCATCCTGACATAGGGAAATTTCTGTCTCGGGAAAGAAAAAAATGTCTTTGGCATTCTACATTTGCCAACTGTGTTGGTACCACACAATTGGTAAATGTTGTGGCATCTATGTACGGCATTGAAGATTGGTAAATTGATATCTGTAAGTTGTGAGTATTTGCTAATAAGGTGAGCTAGCTAACACCCTGAGCTAGGAGATATCTGCAATCTGTACTAATTTGGATCTGAACACATGCCAGACTTTTTAATTTTTGAATGCCCATATTACAGCTATAATTTACGTAGCAAAGAAACTTTGACTAACAGGCTAGCAATTCAAGTTTTGGTATGTTGGCATAATTTTTGAGCTTGCCAAGCTAATTTAAGGTTTTAGCAGCCGCGCCCTAGTGCTTCGTCGTAATATTATCTGACTGTACTGCAGGTAAATAATTAAATTAGCCCTTCCCTTAGGTAATAGATGACTTCATTAGGGGTTTAAAGCACTACAGGGCGTGCAGTGTCCTGTAATTGCTTTATGGTTACTAAAAACTAAAATGCCGTGAATTGTGGGCGTATTGGACTTATGGTAAATGCTTCTAGATTGACTTTTGAGGTGTTGAAAACAAAGGTTGGAAACCAGATTTTAATCATCGAGAAATTGAATTGAACTTTTTCTTTTGTACTATTAAGAAAAATGCTACCGCTAACTTTTAGTAGTCTGTGCGCACCAAAAAAAAAAAAAAAAAAACTATCATCTATGAGAATGGCATTTGGTTCATTGGCCCTACTGCCTTAATGAATTACCTCTACCGTCGGAGATTATAGTATGAGAAAGTAGGCGAGAAAAATTGAAGTGGTGATCTCATAAGCTATCATTACAGTAGTATTTAAGGTAGGAAACTTGTTGGACCTAAAGAAGAGAGAGTGTTAATGATACTAGTAGTTATTGTACCACACAACGCGTGAGTAACCCGAGGCAAGATGCCCACAGGCCTTTTTTCATTGTTTGCTCTTGGTCGTGGGAAAAAATGGATGCTCCAATTTGTGTGTAGTCAAGTGTAGGTTGGTAGAAAAAGTCTGAGATCCTCACGTGCCATTTGCTCCACTCATTTGATGGGAAAGATGAGCTGACTGGATCCCAGTGGAAAACAACATCTTCTTTCTTAATGTGGGAATATCGATAAAAAACGAAAAGCCGTTTCTGTTGTCTCATCGTTATGTTTCTTACAACTTTCTTTCTTAGGATTTAAATCTCAGGAAAACCATAAAACCTGAAACTGTGAGATGAGATTGGGAAAAAAAAATAACTTCTTGGTGCTGCTAGAAAATGTACAATACCTGTGAATTTTTGCATTTTGTTCTCATAATGCTCTTTAAATGCTTGAGATTTTAAGTTGGTTGGATCCGGCCAGCTTGGTAACCCTAGTGCTCATGCGCGCACTTCTCCTATAAAAGAGCTTGCCGCGAAAGCATCGCATCTTTTGTACTCAAACGACAATCTTGAATGGTCGCATCGTCCGTTTTGTTATAATCCTCGACTCTGGAAGCCATCACCGCCATGCGCTACGACTAGCTGTTCCTATCTTCTCTTCGCTTTTGTGGCCGCAATCACACGACATCACGAATTACGTACCGAGGCTCTTTTCGTCGGTCCGTGCTTCTTAAACACAAGACGAAGCATGTTGCCGACTCCCGCTATTCGTCTCTTTCGTGGTCAGGAAAATTAAAATCATGCATCGAGTCAATCTCTTCCACCGTTCGTAAACTTCTGCCCGGTGTTCTTTTTCTAGTTGCCAGGAACATACCAATTACCTAATTTTAGTATTCTCCTTCTCATAATGCTGTTTCATTTCTCTCCAACCCGCTACCCTCTGTGCACATTTCTGCGCAGCCCCCATCATATAAAAGCATGTGCGGAGCGAACTGTCTCATCTTTTCTTCTCTACTACCATGCCTCGTGCCAAGGCGCACCTCGGGAACCAATGGTTCCCTCCGCGGCTACTTCACCTGTTCCGGCCTTGGAATCCATAGATCCAGGGGAACAGCGTCGTGCTCCTGGAATCGAGCCAGAGTCCGCTCCGCCCCTTCGTTTCGGTTCATTTCTCTGCAGCCACGGTCCCAGCGATTCCACCCAGCGGTGCCACTGCTACCTCACCAATCCCACGCGGACAGCCTCCGCGGGACTCAAGCGCCAGGTCCCTCTCCTTCTAACCACAACGAGTAAAAGACCTATACTGTAAACTGAAGCTACAAGCAAAAGCTCATAAACTCGCAGCCAAGGAAGCTGCCTCACCACTCCTTTCCCTTCTGGATTTATCTTCCCATTCCTCGCAACGCTCTGCTCCCTCCCGATGTGCCTTGTCAGCAACACAGCTTTCTTGGGAACAAGTTCATTCCCTCATCGATTCTACAATCCTAAATTTCAAACGCAAGTCATCTTCTGATCCTCCAGCTCCTGCCTACACCCACTCTTGGGTTGCGTCCGCCACAAAGCAACTCCGGCTCGGGGAAGCCGCTCCTGGTCCCTCTCACCGATCCGACCTGGTCGCTATAGCAGTTCCGCTAGCACCTCGACTTCTCCTGCCCGCTCCTCAGCCTGCGGATTACCATTCCCCTCATGAAGAAGATGACCGATAATCCTACTATTCAGACCGCTCCCCAAGCCACGGCGGCCCGGACCCCGGCTTCCCAGAGGAACCGGACCCTGCTGATATCCCGCTTCCGGATTTACTCAAGACGGTGGAAACCATCATCCTAGACTGTTTCCTATACAAACGTCCCGATTCCGGCTTGTCCTGCAAGAACCGCGGACTTTCCACGGGCCTCGGGTTCGGCCTACGGGACCAACCACCGCACCAACCACCCCTCCTGAGTCAACCTACAACATTACCCACCACCTTACTTCGGACTGGAGGTTTACTCCTTGGTAACAGTTCCGCCATTCACCCCTCCATTGAGACTCCGCCTCCCAGGCCCGGGAAGGAAGCATCCTTCTTTCGGCCCTTAGGGGAAGGCACCACTAATCCACGAAATTTCGATACCTACCCTCAGTCTGAATTCTTGATGGTAGAAACCAAGATGAATTTCGGTTCCGCCCTGTTCCTTCCTAGACCAGCTGCTGTTCCAGTTTTTGTGCTTCGTGATAACGACCGTATCTTGCGTTTGGTCACCGAGCCGCCTCACAAGCAGAAGTCCAAAACACGGCTGCCGATGCTTTGTGTGAACGTTTGAACACGGATCCTCCGCCAGCCGATACGAAACAACTGGTGGTTCTTACCAACCAGATATTCCACAAAACATATTTTGCAACCTACCACTCAATGAACTGGTTCACCAGGGCTTTGTTCAATTTCACAATTCTGCTCCGTGAAATTGCTCTTATCGTTTCCCGTGGTCTTCATGATTACACTCATTCTATGCTGCGCAACCTCCCAATTCACTAATTGGACACCCTATTTCGAGGACTGATTCCTAAACTTGCGCCTCACTTAGACGTCTCCTGTAAACCTCGGCCTTTTCGCTCTCGCCATGGCAGGCAACCTCACCCCTCCAAGGACTCACAGTCCGGTACCTTTAAGGATGATCCTTCCGCCGATCTCTCTCGCCGATCCCTCTCGCCGATCCCCTCCCACCGGCGAATAGACTCTATACTCCACGATCTGCAACGCCTTATTCAGTCTTTGGTACCGTCCTTGTTAGGCCTCTTTGCCACGAGGTGCGTCAGCCCGATTCCGGTTCTCGGGCTTGAGCAATCGATGCTCTAACACTAAATTGGACCCACCTCGACGCATATGCCTTTCCCCTCCGAAACTGCTACCGTTCGTCTTGAAGAAGATCGCCGCCACTCTCGGTCGATTCCTTCTTGTCGCACCGGACTGGCCCGCAGAAGCATGATTCCTTGCTCTCCTCATAGCCTACCTCCGTTCTCTTCCTCTGCATCCTGACCTATTGACTCAGCGAAACAGGACTTTTCGACACCGTCGGCCGCAGTCCCTGCATCTACACGGGTGGCTACTATCATCCAACTCCTCAAAAAGACAGGAGTTTCTCCAGTCCAGGCTCTACCACAATCACAATCAGACGGGAATCAGACGGGACACATCTGGACTTGTCACACCTTTACAAAAAGAGTGCATTCTCCCCTTTTACGTCTCTTCAAAATTCTGCAAAATCAACAAACATTCAAAATACGTGATTCAAAAGCCACATGCTGACCAAGTCCACACAATGAAAGCCAGCGTGCAAGGGAATCACACCCGGTGAAAAGCAAGACGCATCACATGCACTCCATGAATTGATCCGCCAAAAAAGAAACATCAAGCAGCAAAAACCATTTCATGGTGAAAAGGTGAATACTGAAATCTCACACTCTGTGCAATGTGCGACACAAGAAACGCACCCAAGGAAAAGCAAGCTCATTGAAAGAAAAGCATGGAAACGTCAACATTGGAAAACTCTCTGAATCTCCAATCATCTGGACAACACCAAACTGCCGGATCTCAATTCCTAACGTCATGGATCCACTTCAGTCAAAGAGGTAATAACCACTTTCAACCACTTATAACCACTTTCATCAGTTTCGGAACCCTAGGGTACCCGTCAAGAAGGTGCCCACCACCAGTTTGATGAGGTCTACTGTGAATGCTATAATTCGCAGGTATTGTATATTTTGTAGCGGCAACAAGAAACTTAAATGTGTCCCCCCCCCCCCTCCCGTGAAGGACGGCTGAAATTTGTTCTTTTGACGAAAAAAATAGACAATACCTCATCTCACCCTACCTCCCCTCTAGAGTCACCTTCTGGGCCAATCGAGAGAGAACAAAAGATGCGATGCTTTCGTGGCAAGCTCTTTTATGGGGTTACCAAGCTGGCTTAATCTGGCTCTGGGTGGAGGTGATGGCCCTGGCCCTTCTGGCCCCGGGTAAAGAGCCCTACTTGCCCCACCGTCTTGGTGGCCCTGTTTAAAGCTGAGGGAAATCTGTCTAGTGACTGCTGCAGATCTGTCCACCAAATCTGGTCAGGTTGCTATACTACTTAGCCCCAGATTGTCCAGAAAAAGGGAAACTTGGGGTGGAAAGGGGTGGGGGAATGGGAGTAAAGGCTTGTTTTATTTTTCCCCGTTTCTTTTTTGTAACTTATTAATCAAATTAGCAAAAGTATAAAACACACGACAAAATCCACACACAAAAATATATAAAAAAAACACTGGGTTTTGTTTTGTTTTTCGAATTTCTCTCCTATACTGTGTAACTTGCAGTGAATGCTGAAATTGCAAATTTGTCTGGCCATTGCAACTCCTAACTGTAACAAGCACTACACCATATTTTAACATACAAAACTCCACTAGTTCAGCAACCGAAAAGCATAGCGCACACAATCGTAGTCAGTACATTTAGGCCTACTGCCAAAACCGTGAGGGGTAGATTTTAAAGGAGTACCGAGTTCCGTTTTCGAGAACCAGTCTCAAGAATCCCTAGTTGTTGCAATTGACGTGTGTGTAACGAATCTACATCAAAAGATCGTAGAATCAAGAGTTATTTGAGATAAGCATTTTTTTTTTGTAAGCTAGCAATGAATATAGGCGAGAATATTCATTCTTTGCTCAATGGCAAAGAAAAAGGGCACAGTGTAGCTCGATGTCCTGTAACAATCAGTAACAAACGAAATATTACGTCATATGTTTTAAAATTGAAGTATTTCATCAAGTCAGTATAGCCTGATGGTTAAGGCATCAGCCTACTAATCGAAAGGTTGTGAACGAAGCTCGTCTAAGCTGTGAAAATGACTTATCAGTTTAATACAGAAAGAAGATGCAGCTAACACTAGGCAGGTATAACTGCGCAGGTATACATCACTTTTGTATGTGATCTTTGGTTATAGAAATAATGAATTTACGCTTTCAATAAGTAAGTCATTTTTATTGTGCTCAAAGACGAAGAAAATTAAAAAAAAAACTCCCTTGCAATGTGGATCAGGCCACACGATGCGAAACACGCCATTCACTCCCATATTATGGCATCCTATGTTAGCCAGTGTACGCAAAACCGCACAGAAATAAATTACGTTCCAGTGAGGAAATCATTATCCAGTTTGTTACTTTTTAAAACAATTGAAGCTTCAGTGCATACATTTATGCTAATCAAGGGAGGAGCGATTGAAGGATGTTGCGCTGATTGAGTGAGCGAAGCGAACGAAAATCAGCATTTGTTAGCCAGTGTCCGCAAAAATTTGTTGAAGAAACTTAGTTCGGTAAAACATAAACATACTACACGAAACACTTCCAACCTACACCAACGGTGCATCTAACACCACACGTGCGTAACACGAGGTTCTCTAGTTTCACAGTAAAGGAATTAAAAACGACACGACCCTAATAGGGAGGACGCTTAAAGTCTCAGCAGCTATTTGGCAGTCAGTGATGGTGCATATTTTCGAATTGAACATTCTGTGCGTAAAGTTTGGTGTGTGCGTTAATTTCGACAGATTTTGTGTAGTTTACGAAAAAAAAATCTGAGAAACCTTGTTTAGTCGTGAGATTTTTGTGTGGAATTTACGTGGGAACGCTCTCTAAAAAAATGTGCACAAAATATGTACAGTTTAATTTAAATCATAGCGCACGAAAACCACTTAACTTTTGAGCGCTTAATAAACATGCCAAACTGGAAAAGAAAGCTTTACGTTGACCTCTTTCTGTACAATGCAATATCCTGACATGATAGCAAATGAAAAACAGATCATGAAATATTATACAAGTAGTTCAGCCGATGTCAACAGGTGATTGAACTCTCGTTCTTGTCTCAAGTTTAGAAAGTAAAATTTGAGGTCACATCTCCCTCTCTGGCGCACCACACAACTGCACTTAAAACATTTTTTTTGTTGTTGTTTTCGTTTGATCAGTTGCTCGCATATTATAAAAGGTATGCTGATACATAGTTGGAGTGGTATGTGGAAAACTTGGTTGTTTTCTAGTGAATTGCACTTGTATGTAGCGAATTCGTTAAATGTTTATAAAAAGGTTTGAATGAAGCAAGGTCATAACAAGAAAGGAACACAAATATAGTAATAGTATAGTATGTTATATAAATTTCGCCAAAATTCGACCCATTCATTGGCGTACCACAAATAATCCTATTTATGCGTTAATAATTACTAATACATTTCTAATGGGTTAATGCAATAATTTTAATGCAATAACCGACGGCTAGTTACAATTTCTGCAATCAAAACTGGTATTGTGATTCTATATTGTTAGCAACCTATAGGCTTTCGGAACACCTACATAACCTTAACGTTAAAACTAATTTAATAAAACAATTTAAACGTTACCTACAAAAAGTCCCTCGTGAGTATATAGTCTGTTATACAAGTTTTCAAAACGAAAAATGTAGAGGTGAAAAATACAACATACGGGGGGGGGGGGGAGGCTGGTTGTGATAGTTCCCCGTCCCCTGGTTTCTTTGAGATGAGGCCATATCCAAATACGCTTCTGGTTATGTTTAGTAGTAAGTAAATGAAGGCCGCATCTAGACTTCCGTTCAGAACACACTTTCATCTTTTCCTCCTAACCTTTATTAAAGCCCCCGTAAAAGAATTATTTTCCTTCAGTGTGGTTTTCTTTGCCAAGCCAATGGCGATTACGGAAACCCCTCAACTCCCCGAAAAAAAAACGTGTTAAACAATTTCCACCTAGCTTTGTGGCCGTTTAAAGTCGTGATATAAAACGCCAAACAAACTCCGATAAACCACACCCAATAATAGTTTGAACGTTAAATGAAAAATGTAAAACGGGCTTAAAGCTATTTTAACTCTTTTCAGTCTCTCTTTAACTTTTGAAGTCTTATTCGGTGGGATTAACTTGGTGAAAGACTTAGCGTTTAATATCTTGGGGAGATAGGATATTTTTTTTCGGTTCAAACAGATAAGATCCTATTTCCTCCTAGTAGCTACTAGGTGAACAGCCGAAAAGCCAGAAGATCCTATTTCCCCGTAGTAGCTACTAGGTGAACAGCCGAAAAACCAGAATATCCGTCTTTTCTTTCTTTATTTATTTCACAATATCCTTTTTCCCCCTAGTA
>JAHWFP010235604.1:50118-77790 GCA_023313725.1 Lithobius niger
TAGTAGCTACTAGGTGAACAGCCGAAAAGCCAGAATATCCTATTTCCCCCTAGTAGCTACTATAGGTGAACTGCCTAAAAGACCAGAAGGTCCTTTTTTTCCTGCCTTTGTTGATCTACACAGTAGGTTTAAACAATTTTTAGTCTTTGTCATGACGTCCACAGACTTAGTATTATTTACAATGGGAAATGCTGTAACTCTCATCCTGATGTTGATTGGTTACTTTCACTTCCTCCAGCCCCCCAAACCAGTGAAGGGCATATGACATGGTTAAACTATTGCTAAATTGCTATATTTCAACTTTTGTACTACATGAAAGAATTCATTTTCGTGAAATCCACTAGTAGCTAGCTAGAAGCAATATCAACGTTATTCGCACTATTTTTTTCAACAACAAAACGTTAACCCATGTCACTAATCGTTACTCTTGCGTTGTCAGGTAACTAGTCTCCCGATCAAACTAAGTTTCAGCCTTTTCTGTAGCATTGTTATTTTTCCTCAAATGCCTGAAAACAGCCCAACTTTCTTAGCGGAAAAGACGTGTCCAGTTGTAGCACTGCTCTGGGTAGGACGGACGTTGATGTTGTGTTTGAATCTTGGCTCACGCCACACTAGTGTGTGTGTTGATCTTAAAAGAAAATAATTGTTTGGCTTCAGGGTTGGTTGGCTATAGATAAAGCAAATAAAGCTATTAAGTAAAATTAGGGCCATGTTTTTTTTTTCTGTGTTTACGTCAATATTCAAAACCAACTTTTAGCTAAATAAACATTTAACCTGTCAAAAAATATTTTTATTTTTGTTTTGTGGCTGTGAAGGTGCGTTTGGTAATAAGCATTAAAAAATCTAACAGCTTACTATTGGTGTAAGGGGGGGGGGGGGAGAGAATCAAGCCTTCCTACCCCCGAATCTGCTGTAAAATGCTTCAACTTGCGGAGCCCACCACTGACCCTACTGTGGGAGCTAACTACGCTCCCTGAGACCCCTAACGGGCTTTCTTTGGCCCCTGCTAAATTTTCCTGGTGCGCCATTGCCACTTCACAGCTAATTGGTGGTAGTTGGTGTTGAATTTAGGAATGCTGCACCCCTGTTGGTGGAAAATGAACTTCATTGTGAAATTTTTGTTAAAGGCCGGTTGCCACCAAATTAACATTGCAGCATCTAAGCTTATGGGGGTTCTCTCTCGCAGGAAGCAAAGGAATGTACAAAGCAAAACTTTTAAACGCTACAAACAAGCCAAGTGACTCCTTAATTATTGAGTAAAAATTCTGTACGCCCTCGTGCACATGGAAATAAGCTGTAGAGATTAACAAAACGAGTGTCACTAGATGGCGCCAGGGGATTTTCTTTATATTTTTTCGTGGTGCCATCTACTGACACTAATATCGTTAATCTTTGCACTTGTTTCCAGGTGCACGAGGGCGTACCAAATTTTTACTCAATAATTAAGGAGTCACTTGGCTTGTTTGTAGCTTTTAAAAGTGTTGCTTTTGCGCATTGCTTATTTCCTTTGCTTCCTGCGAGAGAGAACTCGACAGACGTAGATGCTGCAATGCTAATTTGGTGGCAACCGGCCTTTAAATTTGGAAAAATCATACATGCTGTTAGTAACATAATTGTTAGTCACTTTTTTTTTAAATTTAATGTCACCCAAAAAGGGTAAGAATTGATAAGACAAGATTTCATCGGGTTTCTCGCCTAAAACGCTCACTCTCTTTCCCTCCTCTCTTCATTCTCCCTTCGTCACTCTCCTTTCCCTCCTCCCCCTCCTCCCCAGCCACCAACCCGAAAGCTTTCCCAAGAGTTCGATCCCTTTTTTTTTCTGACGGTTCACTACTGTATTTTTTTTTTAATTCCATGTTGCTTGGTTTATAAATCTGACTGCATGTTGGCTACGAGTTTAAAAAAAAAATAATAATCCATTTGCAAGAGAGAGAGAAATTAAAAATATAACTTTTTAATGCAAGGTACACTAAAAGAATCATGAAACCCTATTATGCGAGTTAAGTAGTAGCGGGCTTCGTATGGATTCGTCTACCAGCCAATCAGCTTCGCTGCCTTGCTCGTCTGCTCAGCTGTGCAGCTGCAAGCCTGCTGGGCAATGGATGAGAACAGCAGCTGCCAAAACGGTGGTGGCGTTTGTTGTTATCATCAACAGCCGTGACTAAGCTATTCAACATTCCGAAATAATATCAGTTAGGTTCCAAGCCGGTTTTCTCCTTGGTGATAGATAGCGCGATACGTACGAAGAGTTACGGAATTGATTGCTTTTCATTGCAGTGATTTTTTGTAGCCAAATTCTCCCGTGGTTGTACGCGATTGACGCTTCGCAAACATGTGCTGTTTTAGTAATGTCAAGGGTAATGTGCACTCCCTGGGTAGTTTGGATTACCCATTTATTAGGTGTTGATGGGTTATTGATGTGCTCTTGTGACCCTTGATACACGGTGTAGTAACGAAGTTGGTAACCTCATTTGAGCTTATCTGTGTTACCGAAGTTTGGCCATCGTAATGCTTTTTTTAATGCATGACTGTGACGAGAAATGTGAATTAACTCGGCAATTTGACCTTTGGAGTATTAGTTAGTGATCCGGTAATCGTACCGAAAGTGTGAACTGAGGGAGAGGATGGTGGTTCGGCGTTGCACAAGGAATGAGGGTTTGTGTTCGTAAGGTATGGGTTGACGGAGGGAGGGTGTACATGGCCTCACCATCCGACCAATCGACGCCCCTTTCCCCCACTGTTGAATACGGAACCGAGGCTTACTGGTTCTTTTTGGACAGCGTGATTACGAAAAATGAAGGTGAGTTGTAGCCATTATCGCGTGGTTTTAGCCTTAGTTAATATGAAGCAAACTAAAGCTTGTGTAAATGTGCCCACCCAATTAGAACCTCAGCGTATAGTTCAGAAGTAGAAAAAATTCGAATTAAGGGATTTGAACCCGGAAACCTGCATCGTGACGTAATGTTCAAACACATGCGGAAAAAAATGCAAATAAGGAACCTATTATCTGTATCCAAAGTTCATTTTTAATTCTTAAAAAGTGGGTCCTATTTTTTGAAATTTTTGAAAAGGAACTTAAAGTTTGTTTTCAACATTTTCGAAAAAAACGGGCCACTTTTTCGCATCTGATTTGTATCCAGAGAAGTGGTCCCTATTTGCGGTTTTTTTCCTTCAAATTTCAGGTTGTGCTTTTTTTTGTGTGGACCACCCGGTGTATGGAAAAGGAGAACGAACAGGCTCTTATTTCGATGGAAACGGTTACTTCCGATGCTGGCTGGAAGTGACATAAATTACTCACAGTGGGAGATTGTAAAACACGTACTAACACCAGTGACAACGTCACGAATTAGAAGATGCATAACATCACGATTTGCTGTTTGATTGGAATGCAGATGCGTACTCTACAAAACGAATTATTCTTGTGGGTGGCAAGTCCCTATAACAACCAACATAATTACGGTGTATACTCCCTATAATATTCACTGAGGGTGATATTCGCACCTGTGCCAACAAATTCCGGTGACATTTGTAGTCTTTTTTTTTCTTTTTGGTGTCCGCAGCCGGGGCGAGGGATAATCTTCTAACTGGAAAATTGCATAATTGGAAGAACGTATAATGAAATATCATCTAACAGGAAAGTCGTATAACGGAAAAGCGTTTAACTGGAAATTCGTATTGGAAAATCGTCTAATATCCCTGCCTCGCTCGCGCTGCCGCGCTCGCTGTGGCTATACGTATAACATCAGAAACCGCGATTATACGTTTATCCAGTTAGATGTTTATCCATTATACGATATTCCGTTTAGATGCTTTTCCAGATTTTTTATTTAAGCCTAGGCTATTTTAGACAATTATCCCATTAGACGATTTTCCAGTTAGACGTTCGTCCGACGCCCCTTAGCAGCCACCAGTTACGTTTTTCTCCGCGCGTAATTTATTGCATCATATGAAAGCAGCCAATCACTGCTCAGTCTGGATCACAACTGGTTTTGGCTCTTCTTAACGTATGTACAGTATATATTTGTAATTCTTTGATGTGTCAGTACCTAACTGGTAAGGACTTTGTCTGTGTCCCCTTTGCAGTTAATAGTCACATCAGCTTTG
Organism: Lithobius niger; assembly: GCA_023313725.1. Taxonomy (NCBI): domain Eukaryota; kingdom Metazoa; phylum Arthropoda; class Chilopoda; order Lithobiomorpha; family Lithobiidae; genus Lithobius; species Lithobius niger. The sequence continues at coordinate 54,223 of JAHWFP010235604.1, forward strand.
CTGAAAATTAGGAGAAAGAGCAGTTTCGAATATAATTTGAAACGCTTAGAATAATTCAGTGAATGTTCTTCATTAAAGTATTTATTCAACACTTTACGATGATAGCTACTCTTAGCTATTTAAATAGGAACATGTGACGTGATTTTTTATTTTTATTTTGGAGATGGGGTGGGGGAGGGGGGAATTCGCTTCGTAGTGATTTGTACAACTTTTCAAAATGTTGCTATTCGAAATAATTACCAAAGTTAGCTAGCCAGGAAATATTAGCAATTTAGGGAGATATCCAGAGCAACACGTGGACTGTTCTAAGACACGCCACGCGCATATTAACCCATAACCGCCTAGATACGAACGTACGCCTTCAACGCGTAACAGCGAAAAACTAAGTCCCAGCGCGAGCTTTCTAAGGGGTCCCTGGGGACCCCGAGCAAAGCGGGCAGTCACAGCCCAGTGGTCAGCGTCGTCGGCTCCAAACCAAGAGAATGCCGGTTCGAATCCGAGAACTGACCCGAGTCCATGGACTCTAAAACAAAAGGGTCTGAAAGTTTTTTCAGGCAGTTATGGGTTATGAAAAGATACTGGGGCTTAACAGAAAGGGCAAGGTGTGCAAGGAAAAGGGCAGAATGTGCATTGCCAACCTTTGCACAGCCTTGGCTATGCCGCCAAACTTTTGTACAAAAATAAATAAATTAAATGTAAAAAAAACTGAAGGGATTTTGATAATTATTTGTAGTAGATTTTACTACAGACAGGAGGCTAGTTACAAACTTACTACTAGGCAACCTTTATGGACTGTAAAATACTTCACTGAAGGATAGCTATGCAAAGTAATTTATGTTGAAAAATGGTGATTTAATTTCTATATATGCTTACGAAGTAAAAATACTTGCTGCAATTTGATGATGAAAATGCAAAAATTAAGTGAAAATTGGTTTCTTTTTATGCTGCAAAACTACAAAACCTGTCAATTTTTGTACTGTTGTCTCAACGATGCGCCTTGCCTTGAGATTTCAGAATTCGTCGACCGCCTCAGTCACCCGTTTGCGCATGCGCAATCCTCCCTATAAGAATGGGAACCCGATGGCTTCATCATCTCTTTGTCTCAAGCCGCCACTGCGGCTGCTTCGTCTGCCTTTCCTTAGGTTTTCATCGCTGGAATTGAACTCATCGTGGCTCCCTCCCGTTGTCTCCCGGGATCGTCCCACACTTGAACCGTTACACCTGGGCTCTGCCGTCCATGTCTTGTCTTCTGCCGATCCTGAACTCTGACTTTTTTTTTGTCGTCCCATCTGCGCTTCGGCTGCCTGGATCTGATCCGCCCGACACTCAGTCACCCGGCTGCCACAATTTTAGCGGCTGGACCTTCCCATCTCATCGGCTGTTCTTGCTCAACGTCCGACACTCCTGTCGTCCGTACCCGTCTTCCGCTTCCTCTGGATCCTACTTTCCCAGTCTGGGCCGGTTGACGCGGAATCTTCTCCCATCTCCACCCCCCCCCCTTCTCAACCGGAAGACAGTGGGCCTCAGGTCTCTCAACGCACCATGATCACGCCTCTATCTACCGTCCCATCGAGCCTGCCATTCTCCACAGTCTCGCGGCTCAGACTTTGTTAACTAAGATCACCTGCCGACGTCCCAGTGCCGCCGGCCCGCTGGTTCCTGCCTCTATCGGGCGACACATTCCTACCCGATGGATACCGCCGTGAAGACACCGCCGGAAGCCCCGTCATCGGCCGACACCACTCCAGGCACCTGCAATCATGATCGCCTACCCAAGTCCCTCGGTTTCCGAGGGTCCCTTCCTTTGCCGTACGACACATGGCTTGACCGCCGGTTTCTCCTTAAAGCATTGATGACTATTCACGTTGTTCCTTATCAAGCATGAACATGGACACTTTAACATTCGTCTTCTTTTAAGGGTGTCTCCATACCACCTCGCTCCATGGTTTCCCACCTGTCTTACAGTTTTTGGATTCATGACCGAAGATGAGTGCCATTTCCGAAGCTCCCGCCTCGCCGGCCGTGCTCTCTCTGCTTACGCACTTCTCCTTTGGCAAGCACTGGGCCTCCGCCCACGTCCCCGCTGCCGTTAGCCCCTCCCAGATGACACTTCTCAATGTCGCTCTTGATCGAGACATCACCTCCTCTGACCTCGACATAGCATTCGTGTCGTCCCTTCAGAACGATCTCCAAGCCGCCTTTGACACCGTAAAGCTAAACGACACGCTCGCCGAACGACATAGGTCGCCAGTTCCCCGGATTTTTAATCTCCCCATTAGTCCTGTCTTTCGTTTTTTCACGCAAAGCCTCGGCGTCACACACAACGCAACCCGGGACATCACCCACGTTGCCACCCGACACTTCGTCCTCCCGATGCTGCCCTTACACGTGGCGGCACCTATTCTGCCCCGCCTCTCCTCCCGGGACAGTGTTCATGTCGCCCCTACAGTTCAATCTCCTAACCGTCATGACACTATGTGGCGTGTTCATCGAGCGACATACGTCGCCTGCTCCCCGGACCGTACAACTGCTCTCAAGGCCAGCCGTCCAATTTTTCACGTAAAGGCTCCAATGTCGCACGCAACGTAGCCCGGACAACGTTCATGATGTCGTCCGACACTCACAACCCGATGCTGCCACCTTCGCTTCGACCCGCAAGCCCGCACTGAGAACTGGGTGCCTGGGCCCTCTGTCGGGCTATCCATCTGCTATCACTGCTTCCCCGGCTGGAAGTGATTTTAATTCCCGGACGACACATTAAACGACACATCGCTTCCGCTCGCAGAACTTCCATAACCGTCGCAAGGTTGACCCCTGTCTGCCTTTTCCTCAAGCCATCACCGACGACGCTTCCCGTCATCAATCGGGGACCTTAAGACTGGTTTGGTCTTTCCCCTACACGTCTGGTACTCCATACCGCTGTCATTCCCGGCCGTTCGACGACACTTTTGTCATGCCTCCCACGCAACAGGGCTCATTCCCCGGCGGGGGCAATCCTTCATCCTCAATAGAGAACTTCCTGCCCCACGACCCGTTCGTGGGGACAGCCTTTTTCGTCCAGGGTTGCCACACCAGCCCGCATAGCGGCCATGTTTGTCGCCTGGGCCGTCTTTCACCGCTGCCGGTCGGCCGGGCTGTGCCTCACTCCACCGTACGACACCGTCTGTTCGTCGCGCCTCTCAGCACCCGCAGCGCCACCCCTTGACGAAGCAAATAAGGCCGTTCTCTCCCACGGTGGGCTTGGACTCACCCACAGTCGTTTCTGCTTCCTCTCGCTCAGGTTTCCCGCCACTTTTGTCGCGTTCAAGTTTGTTGCCTTTTACATCTAACTAGCGTCCTTCGCAAACTGGATTAGGTTTTCTTTTTTTCATCATGGTGAAAACCAAGAATGCCAAGCGTTTTGAAGATGACGTCGATGTGTTCTTTGGACGGATACCAGTTATCAACGACCCCGGCTCATGCACTTAACCTGGTCTGAAAAATCCCGTTTGCCGTGACCCCCATAAAGGAGTATGCCAATTTCATCGCAAATGAGATTACTATACGACTCCATGCCCCGTTTGTGTCGTGATTCCACTGGCAGATTGGAGATTGATTGCCGCCACCCATCAGGCCTTGGCTATCAGAAAACGCCAGCGCCACCAACTAGCCCACCTTTTAAAGAAGCTCAAAGCAATACGGACTCCCACCAATTCCAGTTCTGTGACAAACGATTTTTCTCCACAGAAGAACCCATCAAACTCCTCACCTCTATTAACATCGATCTTGAGGAAAACTGTCGCCTCCACACAACCTTCTTGCGCCGTCACCTCTCTCCCAATCACCCCTGGGAAAACAGTGCCTCTATCCTCAACAAGCACTCCTTCCTCCCAAGCGTCGTGGCTCCAAGAACCCTTGGACCATTCTTCGGCCACGCCTTCTTCTATCAATTCGGACGGAAATACCATCAATCAGGAAGAAACACGGACCAAGTCTAGTCAAACATTACCAGACGACGAGAACCCTTCGGACATCGAGAGTCCATCCTCACCGACGGACAGTATCCAAACCCTCCAGCCCATCATCACAGATCCCTCCTTGGACCTAATTCCGGCTACGCCATGTTCTCCCTCAAGGTATTCGGACCAAGACCTTCCTTCAAGCCCGTTTCCCGAGGTAATCAGTGAAGCTCCCCTCACAACCCCTGCCATCGTCTCTCCGGTACTAATGGACCCAATCATGCCCTCGAATCCGGTGGATCTCTCACTCTTCGGACTCGATACGGACAAATCACAAGAGTTAGGCCATGTGAAATTGTTCAACATTCTTAAGCACAAACTACACTTAAATGTGCGTGCGAAACTACAATTTATCACAAACTACGCGAAGGCTAAATCCTTTTTAGACTCCTTCCAAGATCAGCTCTCAACCTTACAATCACAAGTCTTTGCTCTCCAAAAGGAAAATACAAGACTTCTTGAGCTTTCAGCTAAGCGCACTCTTTCCGAATCCCTAACACCGAAACCCACAAGCCCACCTCCTCACCATGGCCGTTGTGAACCACTTCTGTTTGCTCCTTGGGTGCCCAAGAGGATTACCTTTATTCAATCGACACGTCCAAGTTATAAGAAGCCTTGTCGTTTCCGCCACCCACTTTAGATCTAAAACCCACAGACCCAAGGGTACCCCCAACTTTCTTTCCTGCAAGACCAGTTATCGCTACACCTACCCAAGGTTCCCTGAAGTGCTCAACCTTCTCATCAAATGAACACTTCAACGAAACCGAACTTTCACTCCACTCCGACATAACTGATGCTTGGGAGTCTCTAACCGCCGGGGCCACAGGACACCCCTTCAACGCCTTTTCATTGTGTCAATTCGACAACCCGAGCTCCTTCGAACCTCTCCACCCGCGTATGAACCAATTATCTGGCCACAAAACCCTCGACCTCCCTTGTGATTTATGCCGTCATAAGGCTAAAGCCTGCCACTTCGGTATTCGTAACACCACGAACTAACCTGTGTCGTCTTCACGCCAGTCAACGCATCCTAAAATTAAAAAATTCTCAACTCCAAAAAAAAAAAAAACCTCGCCTCCCCCCACCCCTCCCCCTTTTTTCCCCCAATCCCCCTGGAAAGACAAAAGAGAAAGTTCAAAATCCCAACCTTGACCGGCTTTTAACAGTCCCACTCCACCACCCCCCATCCAAAAAAAAAGGGGGGGGGGGGAATGGAAAATTTAACTCATCCTACCTTCCATCTTTTCTGACCCACCTGGACAACATTTTGGAACGAAAACTTTTCTTAGAAGATTCCCAATGAATTCACATTAGCAACCAACCAACGACCTACAATCATCACCCTTGGACTTAACACCATAGAATCCAGACCACGTGTCGCCATCCACAGTAGAATCCACCAACCACCACCATTTATCTTCTTCCACCTCTTCGATGAATCCCTATACAAACCAGGTAACTGGAACCTTTTCTTTCCTAAAATCTCTAACACTAAAGGTAAAACTGATGTAGATTTCCCACACAAAAAAATGATGACTTAACCCCTGGGAATCAAAAGTTTTGGAACAACCTGGCTTCCCTGGATCCAAACACACTCCAAATTTCAGGCTATTTCCAAAACTACTAACGCCTGCCTCAGAACCCCAGGGAACTCAGTCAAAAGGTGCCTGCCACCAAATTTGACGAGGTCAGCCTGTCAATGCAAAAATTGACAGGTTTTGTACTTTTGCAGCATAAAGAAAGAACATTTTACCGGCCCACAGCCCGGCTGGCTAAAAATGGTTTCTTTTGCTGAAAGAGTACAATAGCTTCAGGCCCTTCCTGCCTTCCCTCAAGAGACACCTTTTGACGCACCTTGAGAGTATGAGATGACGAACCCATAGGGTTTCCATTCTTAAAGGGAGGATCGCGCATGCGCGAACGGGTGACTGAGGCGGTCGACGAATTCTGAAATCTCAAGGCAAGGCGCATCGTTGAGACAACAATGCAAAAATTGACAGGTATTGTACTTTTTCAGCAAAAGAAACCATTTTTAGCCGGCCGAGCTGGGGGCCGGCAAAATGTTCTTTTTAAGAATTTTGTTATAGAATTTTTTTAGTTTACGGTATTTAGTTTTTTTTAAATTGTTTCAACATAATCAATAGTGTCTCCATAATATGTTCTGAATAGATCAAATAGCTTGATTTTTTTTAATGGTGGCAGGACAGCTAAAAAATAATTGGCTACAACGTTTGTGTTTTTTTTTGTGTGCTTGTTATTTTTTATTTCAGGCATGTTACCAGTGTGAAAATTTGTGAAAAATGTGCAAAATTCAAAGTTGTGTGAAAAATTGTGAAAAATGTGAAAAAAGTAATAAGCTGTGTGAAAAATTTGGATTTCTTGGCAGACAATAACAGCCTAATTTTTTTTTATTTTAATGTGATTTTGTCACATGTAAATGCTGATGCGGAGCATGGTTTTAATGACAATACAAACAGATCTGGACACACGCTAGTGTGTCGCGCCAAGTTAGGCAACAATCATCACATCAGTTCAATTGTCGAGGTTGTAAACCATTGTAGCGTGGCGCCATAGCGCCAGTGTCGTATATCTTGAAGCATAGTTGGGCACATTTCAGGTACTTGGGGGAAAATAATAATGCGGTACAAAAGCTTAAATTGTATTGAAATCAAGAGCAATGACCCACCTGACAAAAATTAACTCGTGTAGGAATGCCAGCTAAGCTGCTTTCAATGCAAAATCTGACCCTCAATAACGTTGAAAATATGTAACTAGCTAGTTCGCTCATCCCCATGTTAATCTCCATTGGGTGATTATTCATCGATACCGAGATAACGGGAAGGCTTCCAGCTATGGAATTGGGCGAATGGCTACAGTCCGATACGAACTGCGTACATTTTATGGTTTGGAGTCTAGGGGTGTAACGAGGATGGTGTGGGATGGCGCCTAAGTACGAAAATATTGTTATAACTATTGTTGGTATTGTCGGCATAGTCTCTCATTGGACAGCCAAAGTTCGGACTATGACAACGTGTATACTGACGTGCGTGCCTAGACACACACTAGTGTAGCACGATAAATCTAAACAACGTTGCCAAAGAAATTGTATTCACGTCTAATTCACGAAAAATAAACCAACTTGAAAAACAAAGCAAAATAAACAAAGCCAAAAACTGGTGAAGAGGCCGCCAAGTTGAGAGTGGTTCGGCCCTTCAAAGGAGTGATATCAACACACCAAAACTAATGAAATAAAACAAATTGCAACAAAATTAAAACCAAACCAAAAACCTATAAAGAAGTGACCAAGTTGAGAAAGGTTCGGTCTATAGGCAAAAGGTAGTAGCAAATTGTTGAAAACCCTCTTAATTACACATCTGCACTGTAGTGGAGTGGAGTCTAATACACAATTTAAAAAAAAAGGACTGATATCGTATCAAAAACCAAAACTGGTAAAAGGGGCAGCCAAGTTCTGAATGGTTTGGCCCTTCAAAGGAGTGATATCAACACACCAAAATATTCGCCAACTTAATCGCACCAAATAATACTTTGGACGTTAAATGAAAACTTGTACATAGCTACCGAAAGTAGCAATGTTCTAGTTTTCATTTAACCTTCGAACTATTAGGCGTTGCGATTAACTTGGCGAATGTTTTGGTGTTGATATCACTCCTTTGAAGGGCCGAAACATTCGGAACTTGGCGGCCCCTTTTACCAGCTTTGGTTTTTGAGGTGATAAAATTACCGATCATAGACTTTCAACTGGATCCGTCAGTGGATTGGGGATGATATCTTCATTTATGGCCATGGTCGTCACCCCAAAAGCTTCCCGTTACCCAAAAATTGTTAGCTAGTGTAAGAAAGGCAACCAAAACTTAAAAAGAAAGACTGAGAAAGCTAGCGGCTGCAATACTGGTTGAGGGAAGAAACAGTAGCAAGGATGTCGAGAAAGAAACTCTATTGAAGCAACAAAAAAAAGAAGCCGAGGTTATGATGAATAATACAAAAACAGAACTGTTAGAGACAGCATGTCAGAAGACATAATTGCCATTAATAGGCCTAAATGTGGATATCTAACATTCAGTAGAATGGAACCCCATACAATCAGGAGTTTCTACTTTTTAGCTTGCTGACGGTAGTCTGGTTTTTTGAGCAGTTAACTCTTCTTGAATCTCTCAGCACTACAAAGCAAAAGAAAAATTAAATACTATTTTAGGCTACCATTAAAAAAAAGTGTATGAAAATTTGTTAATTTGGCTGCGTGAAAAATGTGAAAAATCTAGATTTTGAAATGTGAAAAAAATGTGAAATATTTTGAAAATCTGGTAACATGCCTGTTATTTGTTTGGTCCATTTTTTCTTTGTAGCTATGGGAGAGGGGGGGGGGGGGCGGCCTGGTATTAAAAGTCCAATGAATGACCGAAGTAGGTTAGCACTCCCATTGATTATTAATTTCTTACTTTAGAGACTTAAACTGTTATTGACAGTGGCGTAACTGTGCTTCTGTGGTTGAATAAAAACAACAAGCCACACATCCTACACCACACACCCCCCCCCCCCCCCCCAATTCAGCACCCACTTGAAAAATATTACAGTGCTAAAATACACTAAATCAAAACTGTCGAAGAAGCAAGGATGTCTTTCTGAGCTGTCTAGTGAAGTGTATATGTTTTGATTCATTGTAGTGGTGCACTCAGGTGGGTGGGGGCACATTTCCTACCACTAAAAAATTCTAAAACCTGTCTTTTTTAACGTTTCAAACATGTAAAATTGCTGAAACTTAGTTGTTTATCAGGGTTCCGAGGGACTTGAAGCACCCCCCCCCCCCCCGCCTTTTCCTTAGACCCCTTAGCTAATTTGTTTTCCCTTCACAACCAAAATTTCTGGGTGTACCACCGATTCTTTGTAATGCTGTTTTCTTGAGTGGGGCTCCCTGAATTGTTGATCAGCGGGCCTCTGATGTCCTAGTTATGCCTTTGGTTATTGATTCGCCAATTTTATGGAGCCTGTAATGAATATGAAAATTAGAAGAGGTTTTGAACGTTTTGTAAAAGTGGAAGGGGGGGGGGTGTTATGGTTCTACACATTTGATATATCCCAGCATTGTGGTTTGGCTTATAGGTGTAAAGAGGTAAAATCCAGCCCTGGTGGTGAAATAACGTCTTCAGACCACCAACCATCTCCTATTTTTGCCGTATTCAATGGGAAAAGAAATTGATGAATGTAACAAAACTACAGCATGCGGGAAAAACAATAGGTGATATAGAATACAAATAGAATATTGATGGTAGCTTTTTTTATTTACAGATGAACGAGAGAGACATCGCCGTGAACTTTATGAAGGTATTTATCAAGTAGTTCTGTGTTTTGGAGTCCACACAGCTGTGCATGCTATCTCATTATTTTGCCATCAGTTACTGAACCAAAATTTGGCACTTAAAGTATTGAATATGAATTTTCAAATGCCCCCCCCCCCCCTCCCAAAAAAACAAAAACTTTTTATTGCTTATTACCAACTTTTAATTAAACAAAATTTAATTCCAGCTGGTATAAATGAGACATTTGAAAACACTGACTTTTAAAAGTGGAAATACAAATTTAAATCAACATTTATTAATATCAATTCGTGCAGATATTGAATAAAAAACCATTACTTCGGTGATTTTACTTTGGCTGTGAAAAAATTGCTTACAGCGGAATACGTTCTGCCAAACTCAGTCCAAGCATCAAGGAACAAAATCTTTCATATTTTTCTTGCAAATTTTCGATTATTACTACAAATAATCTCCTTCAGGCCAAGTCAAAAGACTTGCACAGAAAGTTTACCTCCTCTCACCACCGTACCTTACATTTCCACAACGTTTGAATCTCCCGCTGCTTCTCAGTCGGCCTTGGCCTCCAGTTTGCTCCTAAGCTTACTGTCTAAGAAATTCTCTTTTGAGAGATGCTCCTTATGCAAGTCTTTTGACTTGGCCTGAGGAAGATTATTCGTAGTAATAATCGAAAATTCACAGGAAAATGAGCAAGATTCTGTAACTAGAAGCTTGGACTGAGTTTGGCAGAGCGTATTCCACTGCAAGTAATCAGTTATTGTATATTCGTTTTGTTTTAATTGTACCGATTTCTCATCTTGTTTTCTTGGACCCATATGGTCTTGAAGGGAGATGGCATGGTATCAGTCAGAAAGGGGGAAGGGAGGGGTAATACGGATCTTTATGGGCTATGACCTTGGGTTGCACTGAACAGGGTTGCACGAGATAAGATTTTATTGATGTGATAGCCTGCATTTTGTGATAAACAATAGATAAGCAATAGCAGGAGCCTACAGAAAACAACTTGGAGCGTGTGTGGCTGGTCTATGTTAGGAGTGCTTAATTAGTACGATGCGCTAACGCCAGAAGGAGCAACAAGCCTGCGCCAAGTTGTCTAAAATAGAAACTGAAACTTAGCACGCGAAGCAGACGTGTGCTACAAAAGCGACGCTCTATTTTATTGTTGGCTAGAGCAACTTACGAACAACTGATTGAGTGTTTTAGTTTTTTTATTATTACTTTGGTATTGTTTCCATGTTAAACACCTACTGTTTACAAATAAAGGACCAAAAATTAGCCTTGTGAACGTGACGCACACCTCTAATCATCTCATGCAGGTGGCGACATCTGATAACAAATTTGTACACCACTGTAGCCGCTCCTGACTTAACACTGTAGTGGAAGTTACCGAGACACGCTCCTAGTTGTTTTCTATAGGCTCCTGGCAATAGTAATTAGCCTAGGCATGTCTTTTGGCAGAGCTATGGCCATTTGTCTTCACAGTAGTTCTGTAGCCTACTTGCTGTGTGAATTTTTTGTGAATTGTGTTGTTGTATGCGCCTGTTATCACCTTTATCTCTTATTAAGCTAAATAAAAGTTAGGTAGCAAAGTATTTTTTGCAACGAAGTTTGCAGAATACTTAATTGCAATTATTTGGTTTGATTGCAATTGTTACCAGTTAGGCCCGTCTGATGAGTAACCTACTGATTTGCTTTTTCCCAAAAGAATTGTATCCAAGCTAGGGAAAAAACTGTTGGCCTTTAAAACAAAACTTAGTAGGCCCTGTATTTAATAAACCCTATTTTGTAATCAAAATGCTAAATTAAGTAACAAAATTTTGGTCAAGATATTATGTAAATTTTAACTATACGTTATTGGTAAGGCTGCACCGATAACAACTTTACCGAACCGGTTTTTTAATTTTTTTGCCGATAACGGTACCGATACCGATATCCAAAATTGTGTCCCCAATTTTTCATCAAAGGTGAAGGTTTTCTGAAAAAAAAACAATAATTTTTAAAATAACAATTTTTTAAATAGTAACCCACAGTTAAAATATAGCTAGGAAGATAGTCAGTGATTTCCTAAGCAAATCGCTGCGAACCGCATGTCTTAATCTTGAATGGTTCCAGAGTTATCGAGATTTCTGCGGAAGTTGCCGATACCGGTACCGCTAGTATGGTGCAGCCGAACCGATCCAGTATCGGTCGGCCTTAATTATTGGAAATAAAAAAAAATCTGAAAGTGAAACTAAAATCTTAAAGTGGAGGGGAATTAATGACTAATAAAACATAAATATTGGTTTAAATTAGCTAATCCGAGCACCCTTGTTGTGTTGAAACTTATTTGGTATTTCAAAATATTATTTAGAACTCAAAACTTATTTGGTTTTTCATATTGCTGCATTGTAGCTAGCCAGGATCTATGTCCCAGACAACTTAACCTTTAGCAGATAAGATTACTGTTATCAGACATCTCCAGTCTGTCAGATGCAATTTGCTGTAAATTCGATGTGTGCTTTCATGTCTGTCAAATTACTAAATGGCCGACATCCTTTTGCAGCCTTGCGAGAATCATGTACAAAGGGTGATTTGGTTAAATCCAGGACTCTTCTTAAAGAATTGGGCTCTGAAGCTGAGCTTATCATCAACTTATCACCAAATGGCTCCAATACTTTATTATTCAAGTAAGTGACCATAGTGTTAGCACAAAGTGTAAAGTTGATCTGTACATATTTTCCATTTGTGTAGTTGTGCTCTAAACTAAAATTTAAGCTAAACTTTGATACTATAAAGAAAACCCTTTCAATTCTTGGTTAAAGTAAGGTTTTACTCTGCAGTTTTTGAAAGAATGCACTAAACAGATTATTTACTTTATTTAACGGGAGGCGTCAAATGATACAGGGAGTTAAGGTGTGTGTCCCCCCCGCCCCCCCCCAATCAGCACTTTGCTATTAATTTTGTTTTGATGAGCGGCTTGTTGTTGGGTTACCTATTTTGTTTGATCTTTTAATTATAAAAATAAAATTAAAAATATTTCAAGTTTTTAAATGAAAATTTTCTTGCAATATATGAAAAAAAAAGCATATGTACATTTTGTTTGTATTTAATATATATTTTTTTTATTATTAAATCATTCATTAATTGTGTCAGTAAAGTAGGATAGGCTTACGATAGTGAAACTAAACATCGCACTGGGTTTTTGTTTTGTTAGTATGAGATTCAATCCAATTTTGAACTAAGCTCAGGGTGTTAAAATGGATTTGTGTGTGTTCATTGTGCTACAGTGAGACACCCACATTTGGTTCGTCTGGTCCAGAATCTGGTTACTGGAGAGTACTTTCACACATTTTTAAGAGGGAGTGCAACTCCTTTGGTTATCTCAATTCTGACTACTAGATGGCGTTAGCGTCTACAATGTATTTCAGTTACGATCGTATTTCCACTTTTTCTCAGTTATTTTCCAACGGAATAGTGTCATTCTTGTTTCTAATGAAAGAGAATCGTCTTGTGTAGAGAAGTGTGGAGCCAAAATTATCTAAAATATATTTTTGTACTTTTGAGCAATATTTTAAGGTTGGCTGATTGAAAGATAAATAAAATCTGTAAACGTGATTGCCATCCAATGTCTAGGAATTAAATTCTTTTCCTCGTTAAAAAAGTGTTACTAATTTAAAATTAAACAACAAAATACCATAATATGCAGGTGTTGTTTGAAAAAATCATACCTACTCTAATCGGATTCGAACTCAGAATGGGTGTTAAATGTGACGAGGCATGTTGACAAAGAAGGGCTGGATAGCAGTTCCAACGCTCGTCAGATCCGTGCGTTCGGAAATCGGAGCAAAAAGACGTTTCACACTCAGTCGACGTAAAACTGTCCTTAGTATTGCAGTTACACGTCGTTGTGCTTCCAAATATTGACTTAGATTGCGCTCCATTGCTCTAATACTGCACCCAAACTAATATACATCAACAAATTATAAATCGACAAAAACATATGTCTAGCATTTGCAACACAGGTAGTCTAGTGCAATCGGATTAGAACGAAAAAGTGAGTATGAGGCAGGATGTTCTACAAATCACAAAATGGGAGAGTAGTAGTCCCATATATCAATTACACAATTCCCGCTGCTCTTTTTGCGTGAGTGGCTTTCGCGATCCTTTTTAGACGATATGGTTTTATTTGTCCTTTTTTCTTCGCCTTTTTATTTCCGTTCTCACTTTTCCTGTGATATTTTGCTCTGTAGTTCATTCTCCCTGGTTTCAGGGACAACTCAATATTTTTTTCCGAAAGGGGGGGGGGGGGGGGGTGAAACAAATGTGTGTTCGGATAGCCGTTTCGCCGAGTTTTAATCAGTGTCTTAATTTTCGGCAAAACGGGAATTCCCGTTTCGCCGACTCCTGTTTTGGAAAATATTTATTTTCAATTCAAATTATGTGCCTCGCTCATCGGAAACTGCAGCTAATTACATAGTCCTTCCAGTTAGGAATGCTTCTTTAACTTCAGCAATATTACATTTTTATAGAGTATTTTGATTCTGCGAAATGAGTTTCGGCGAAACGGGAATTCCCTTTTCGCCGAATTTTAATCAGGGCTGAACTTTCGGTGAAATGGAAAGACATAGTACGTCCCACAACGTTTCGATGCCCCGCTCCCCAATCCAAGGCCCCCATTTCCCCTTCCCCACATTCAAGTGCACACCGCCCCCCCCCCCCCCCCCACAACTTTCCCTGCCAGCCCTACAAACAAAACTGAAGATTCGCTGATCTCGCATCAGACCGAAAACCCATCAGGTCGAAATGAGCGAACGTCCATCCGATAGAAAACGTGTGCATCCGTCTCGTAGAATTTTACCCATCAGATAGAAATTTCTCCCCATCAGATAAAGATTTTATTTTCCCATCACATAGAATTGTTTTTCTGTTTGAAAAATAAAAGTTCTGGCTATCCAATCCATAGAGGCTCAATCACAAAGTTGGAGCATGTTTTTTGTATGCTTCCATGTTTTGTCCTTTCTAGAGCAAGTAGTATTTTGTGCGGAAGACTGTGAACCAGTCCGTTACGTGGCTAAACGGCAAAGGAAATCCAGGGAAATAAAACCAAATAAAGAAAATTCTAACGATATAAAATCCAAAGGTAAAAATCCAAAGAAAGAAAGTAATCCACGGAATAGCTTTATTTTTAGCTTACTATTTTATTAGTGAGGTAAACATGTATTTCGATGCAGTGGTACGAAACTAAAGCAAAGAAGGAAATCTGCGCACAGCGTCGCCCTCCACAGTTCTGACTGCATACTGCCAGAGGTTTATTCTTCGTGTATTCCGGAAGTGAGTTTCCGGCACTTCTGATGGGGAGAGTTTTAGGACGTTTATCGTTCTCGCACGAAGCGTGGCTGTCCCCCAAATCCCCCGTGCACTTTCAGGGGTGCCAGAGGGAGGGAAGCGTCCGCCCGGTGAAGGGAAGCGTCCTCTGTGCCCGCGCTACGCCTTCGAGCATCCACTATAGCCACCGTATAAGTTTTCTTTACGGCAAATGGTTTGAGTTTGGTTATATCCTTCACATTGCATTACAATTTTAAAAACATTCCCGTTATACGGAAAACAAATCCCTTGACAAATTCAATTTTATACCAGAAATTGACTTCATTCTTGATTTCGATGGGCATGGTGTGGATTGATTTGCTTTTCGACTCATTTTCTCCCTAAGTTGTAAAATTATGAAGTTGTTGAAAGATGATCTGACTGGCTACCCTCCTCATTGATTTGTAGAATATCCCTCCTCACTCTTTTTTCTTTCTAATTCGAAGGAGATTTACATATTTTTGCATTTGTCGATACGAGTGTGAACCGAAATTACTGTTGTTCCCTGTGCATTCCTGCAGTTTCGGTCACAATATAATGACAGTCGTAAAAACATCTGGGAAAAAAAAAGGCTGTGGGGAAAAGAAGTATGCTAAAAGATGCGCTTACGAAACGAGTATAAAACAAAGCTAAGTATCGGACAGAAAGAGAGTCGAGACTGGGAAGAGGCTCCGCCGTCAACCGTAGCTGTGGTATAGCATTCACAGTTGTATTTTTTGTTAGGCTACTCTACACTGCATTTTAAATGACGCTTACCATCAGTAACTAATAATGAGAGGAATTCTAATAACATGGGGGAAATTCCCTTTATGTAGAAAATAAAATTCCCACCAGCAGTGACGGCGTCAGGACTGAATTGTTTGGGGGGCCGACAGAGGGCACATCTTGAAACGGCCAAGGATTTTTTTTTCAAGGCAGCCACACTGGGCACTTTTATTCCGTTTAATTCAACCTGACCGTAACCGACCGTAACTGCTTCAATGCTTTACAATTTATTTGTAAAATAAGCCCAATAAACACACAAAATAACTTAGGCTACACATTTATTGCTAAGTTGCTATATATATAATTATATAAAACTAAATTAAAAATATAAAAGCTCTGTTTATTCATTTGATTTCAAGTTTTAGTGTGCAATTTTTTTTATCACTTTTTTTATGGTGGTGTCCTGAGTGCTGAGGTAGGGGGGGGGGGGGGGGGCGGGGAATATATGGGGGGGGGGGGGGGGGCATGACCCATCCCTGGCGCCGTCATTGCCCACCAGATTGAATAAAAATCCTCCGCTCAGATTGAAAACATTCCCGTTAGAGCGAAATGAAGTACCATCAGATGGAAATAAAACATTCTCGTCGGTAGTATTTCCCGGTCGGACGGGTCGTGTGTTATTTTCTACTGTATCTGCTGGATTTCGATGTGACGGGCCTGAACCGAAATTTACGTCAATATTCAGCAGAGGCGCAATTGGGGGGGGGGGGATTATTCGGAAGCGGGGAATTAGAAGGGAATGACAATTAATCGGAAACGGAGAATTATCGGGGGCGGGGGGAATGACCGTCCAATTATTCGGTAGCGGGGAATTATCGTGGGGGCGGGGGGGGGGGGTGACAATTGTTCGAAAGCGGAGATTATCGTGGGGGGGGGTTACAATTATTCAACAATAGCAACTCTTCAGTTGGGAAGGTGGGACTGACAAATTATGGAGTCAGTGGTGGGGGGGGGGGGGAGGGAAGAACATGCTTCCCCAACTGGAAACAAATAATACATTATAAGTAATAAATACACAGAACTGCATGTTGGAATTGCAGTGCTTGCTAGCAACTGCCGCCAGCCCAATCATAATGTGACATGGAAAAAACCAACAAATCACAACACAAAAATTTCTGAGGACATGAGACTATCCTCGGAAAGTTACATGTTTTTTTTTAACTTAGTATTTTTTGCGGCATTTTCTGCCTTTATAAATCATTTTTGAACAAGGTTTTGTTTTTATCCACGTTACAGGAACATAAACAATTATTTTCTAGTTTTCCCACTCTTTCGGGCAACTAATGCAATCCAAGAACGGGAAATATGGGTATTCGGCTGCATAATTTATCAATGAATTATGCCACAGTTTACGTCGATAGCTTTCCATACATATATGAAACGTCATTTTGCTCAGATTTCCGAACGCACGGATCTGACGAGCGTTGGAACTGCTATCCAGCCCTTCTTTGTCAACATGCCTCGTCACGTTTAATACCCGTTCTGCGTTCGAATCCGATTAGAGTAGGTACGATTTTTTCAAACAACACCTGCATATTATGGTATTTTATTGTTTAATTTTAAATTAATAACACTTTTTTAACGAGGAAAAGGATTTAATTCCTAGATATTGGATGGCAATCACGTTTACAGATTTTATTTATCTTTCAATCAGCCAACCTTAAAATATTGCTCATTAGTGCAAAAATATATTTTAGATAATTTTGGCTCCACACTTCTCTAGACAAGACGATTCTCTTTCATTAGAAACAAGAATGACACTATTCCGTTGGAAAATAACTGAGAAAAAGCGGAAATAAGATCGTAACTGAAATACGTTGTAGACGCTAACGCCATCTAGTAGTCAGAATTGCGATAACCAAAGGGGTTGCGCTCCCTCTTAAGGATTGTGCATAAGATAGTGCAGTTGACTTCATTCAGGTGGTTAAACGAAGCAAGCAGTTTGCATTAAAGACTGGCCTTGTGAGGATACATAATACACTAATCGAGAAAGAAAGAAAAGACAACTGCCCTGACTGGGACTCGAACCCAGGGCTTCCCGTTTACTAGCCCGGACTAAGCCTCTCCCGGTGTTGGTCTTCTTAGGAAAGTAAACCGCTTTTTCAATAGTTAACTGAGTTTCCTTAATTCTTTAGCCGACTGGGACTCGAACCCAGTACTTCCTGTTTACTAGCCCGGCTAGTAAACAGGAAGTCCGTGGTTTGAGTCTCAGTTGGGGGAGTTCTCTTTTCTTTCTTTCTCAGATTAGTGTGTTGTGTATCATCACGAGGCCAGTCTTTAATGCAGACTGCTTGCTTCGTTTACCCTTTACCTTGTGATTTCTTCTTTATTAAGGTGGTTGGTAGTCCTCAATGCCTCAGTATGTTTTAATTAATGTTTTTTTAATTGTTGTCACATTATACTCAATCACGTTGTTTATATAAGAAAAAATAACAATTGCCAAAGCTATGTCAGCAGATGATGTTCTATCAAAATACAAGAATGAGCCCCACAACAGCAAATAATACTAACGGGAGAACCACGGCAATACAAAACTAATTTTTTTTTTTAATTTGATTTCAAGCAATATTCATTCATGTGTTGTACAGGTTGGTCCACAAAAAAACTGCACAGCACTTTTTTTTAACGCTTTTGAACAAAAAAGGAACAACAAATATAGACCTTTCTAGATCCAAAATCTAATTTTCTTTTTTAAAAAGTGGATCCTATTTTTCAAAAATTTTTGAAAAGAACCTAAACAAATTTTCAATGTTTGCCAAGTGCATCATGGCTACGCTGAATCATTCTTTTAATAGATCCCAACTTTTTTATGGAATCAGGATTAGATTTTGGATCCAGCAAAATGATTCCCTATTTGCACTTGTTTGACTTAACAAAATATTTCAGCTTGTCCTTTTTTTTATGGACCACCTTGTAGGCTTCTAAGAATTGTAAATGATTAGCAGGACCCGTGCAATCTTGTTGGTCTTCTTAGGAAAGTAAACCACTTTTTCAATATTTAACTGAGTTTCCTTAATCCTTTAGCTGTCAGTTAATGCATTATTTATTGCGGCCTGTGACATGACCTGGCACGACCCCGACTCATACGCAGACTCCAAACACTGACATATAAACAAACTAAAACAAACACAAAGCTGGCACGTGTAGTCACCAAGCAGAAAACATGCTTTCTAAATTTTTGTTATTTTATTTCAGATCATGTGAAGAAGGTAAAAAAGAAATAGCGCAGATGCTTTTGGACCATGGTTCTGATTGGAGGATACACCCGGTTACAAAATACTCTCCTTTATATATTGCTTGTTACTACGGCCACAAAGACATTGTAGAAATGTTACTCAGGGTTAGTACAATATATTTGATTTCTAAAATCGTTTACGTTCTTCAGTGTCTGATTGGGCCACCTGGGGATGCCTGGGGAGCCTCCCCCTCCACTACAGCAGCTCCTTGTTTAAAAAATAAATTATTTTTGAAAGATCTCAAATACATTCGTATGAAAACTTTAAAGTTCTAGGAAACAATTACGCACAATTTCAGAACACAAATACTATACCAGTATTCTGCAAATTTTCGACAGACTTGCCACACGCCTGTCTACATCAGGCACTATTATTGCTAAAACGTTTTTCTACGACATCAGAATCACTTTCTGAACTTAGCAATCGCGCTCGCGGCTGGCACGGCCTCCCGTATTTGTTGAGCACGTTGTTGTTCCAACAATTGGACAGCAGCTCGTTAAATTCTTCTCTCAGGAGAAAACGGATTCCCGGGTTTGAGGGGCCTTGTGTGTTCATGAGTTTTACGTCATTTTTCACGTGCTGTTGGATTGCCAGTGATTCCAGTCCATGAAGGTGTCTATAGAAAGGAACATTATATTTAAGCAACGTGGTAGTTCTTTCTTATCCGATTTTATGCTTTGTCAGATTTGTCTCCATGTTGTGGGTGGCGATGCTGTTTTCATTACTTCATTACGTGTGTCATCCATATGCTGTTTAACCCTCGTGCGGACTCCCTTTCTCGTCTCACCAATATAAACTGCATCGCACCCATCACATGGAACTCGATAAAAATCCTCCCTAGTATTCCGAATCTTGGAGAGAATATCATTTTGGCCTGCTTTTTCTCCTCCACACGCTTTCCTTCTCTTCTTCAGTAGCTCATCTTTTAGATTGCTTCCATTCCTGGGGTAGGTGTTAAATCCTCTTTCTTTCAAAATCTTCGTTATTTTCTCACTCGTTCCTTTGAGATGTCCTACTCTCTTCTTTTCATCTTCACTTTCTCTTGGTGTTGCCAAATCCTTCCTGTCGTGTCGGGTTTTTACTGCTTTCTTTATCATTTTAGACAGGAGCCTGGTGGGCATCCGAGCTGAATGAATCTTCCTTTGGTGTCATACAGGTGTGGCTGTGCTATTTCGATGTTGGATGAGTGTCGTACTATTCGGTGAAATTCATTCTGTGTATTGCCTTTAATTGCCCTCTTGGGTGGGCCCAACGTGAAGGGAATTCCACGATTGGTCGCCATCTCCTTCCTGAAGGGCTGATACACAAGACGACTACCTCTTTCTCTCGTAATCTTCACATACAGAAACGAGAGGGACCCCTTTTCTTCCTCTTCCACGGTGAAAACCAGATCCTCGTGCCAGGTGTTGACTTTTTCTTTAATCTTCTCCAGCTCACTCCTTTTTACCACCGCAAGCACGTCGTCCACGAAGCGCTTCCACAATCTTACCTCGGGAATTGATAGCAGCACGAAGGCATCAAGGTGTTGTAGTACCATTTCGGCTATCGGAGAGCAAGAATACCCCATCGGGGGCCCTTTTACTTGCCAAAAATTCTCCCCATTAAATTCAACATAATTGCTTGCCAACACCACTTTCAACATGGCCCTGTCTCTGTCGAATTCTTTCTTCGGGATCTTCAACTTCTCCGCCGATTTTTCTAACTTCTTGAGAATTGTGCGGTGTGTCAAACTGGGGAACAATTTAACCACGTCAAATGAGACCAAGACCTCATCATCCTCAATTCGAAAATCCTCAAGCACATCCAAGAGATCTTCTGTTTTTGTAAGCCTGCCTGGGAAGTCTACATACTTTTTCAGTCTATCTGCCATTTTCCAGTCGAGGCGTTGGCACGGCCCTTCTTTTGCAGATGTGATCAAGCGGAGGGGCCTCCCTTCCTTGTGAGTCTTGACTTGTGCAAATATCTTTGGTAAACATTGAGATGGTTTTGGTGTCAGCGCCTTCAACTTCTCAGCTGTCAAATGGCCTTCTGTATTTAGTCGCTTCAGGCTGAATATGAAATCGTTCAAGGGCCTGTTTTTTTTTAGATCTTCCTCTGTTTTCTCATACAACCCCGACCCTAAAATCTCTTCCCTCACCAGCCGATTGTGCTTACTAGTGTCCAGCACGACTGTTTTATTAGCCTTATCTGCTTTACAAAATGTAACATCCACATTCTTGCTCAATCTTCTCAATGCCTTCCCTTGTTCAAGAGTGATATTTGCGACTACTTTCTTAGGCTTCTCTAAGGCAGTCTGCTGTAGTCTCAGTCGAACCACTGGATCCCACGAAAAACCATCCCAAAGTAATTGAATACTGTATCCGTTGACATTAGCCATGGCATTCACATTAGTCCTTGGTGGCACTGGAATAAACTTTAGGACTAAATCGAGTACACTCAGTTCACACTTCGTGAGAGTCACACTAGAGTGGTTCTCGACATTCTCAAAGGCCTGCTCACTCTCTTTTTTATTTTCGCAGTTACTCTTATTCTCCATAATCCACTGTCTGGGAAGAGCCAATTCGTACGACAGAGCATGTCCTCCAAGCTTGCTCAACTTCTCCAGGTGTCTTCCTTTAATTTTTTCTCGAGAAAAACGAGTTTTATTCTCACAATATTCCAACAACTCCGACCATTCCTCTTTCTTAACAGTGTTTTGTGATCGTCTGCCCAAGCATCATTTCATTCATCCTCAATTGGTGAAGCATCCTGTGGCATTCGCCAATCCTTTCTACCAAAAACGAGCGGCTCGCGTGCGTGGCGATGGTGCGACCGTGCACACCTCCGCTTTTGGTTTTACCGTTAAGCACTTCGGAATCAAATTCTCCCGCTTGCATGCCAGATCCGCATAGAGTCTTCACAAAAGCTGTAGCTTTTCGTAGCACAACAAGGGAATATGCATCCGTAACACATTGAAAATACGGTAGCGATTAACAGACGTGTGGCCAGTCTGTCGAAAATTTGCAGTATACTGGTATAGTATTTGTGTTCTGAAATTATGCGCAATTGTTTCAAAATTTAAAATGAACTTTCAGAGTAATAATCGCTACCGTATTTTCAATGAAAACTTTAGAAAAATATTTCAAATTCAGCCGATGCTTAAAACAGATACTAGCTTACTGGGGCCCGCCCCTCTACAGGAGACCCCTATTTAAAATTAAAAAAAGGTTTTAAAAAAACGTAAATGAATTCGTATGAATACTGCATCATCTGCAGGGAAACATTTCATTTTCACACTGATTTCCCAAAGATCTGCTAGCCGCAGATTCCACTGGGGTAGCTTAATCTGCTCTCCCAAACCCCCTTGCCGAGTCCTCCCCCACCTGTGTGCTAGGTCCCTGCAGTACATTCCCGGAGAGGCCTGACCCTTCCCAACACAACCCTGGAGTTCTTGACAGTTTTCACTTTCCTCAAAATACTACTTTTAAATTCTAGCTTAAATTCGTTTAATTTAATGCTCATTGCCCAATAATAAAGAAAAAGGTCCCTTGTAGGCTTCACACCATTGTTGCCGTTCATGTGATTTTCATCGTTAACACTGCCCGTTTGTTTGCTTCACATGGAGGAAGAAATTGTAACCATTGAAGGAAAATGAACACGATCGAATCAACATCAGGAACAAACCATGAAATGGGCGGCGTCCAAGAGCTCCCTGGAAATTCGGTTGCGAAGGAATTCATCTTAAGCCCGTCGGGTTATCTACACAATTACCTGGCTGTGTGTAGTGAATTAGTCGTTAATGATCAATTAGAAGGCCATTTAAACTTTTCGGATTCAATTGTAAATTTGAAGGCTAATGTGTGCCTACCTTACCAAAAAATGCTGTTTACGCGAATTTCATTTTAAATTCTGTGAGATTGCTTTTGGAAGAATTTCGTGCAAGGGATAACGAGGAATATGAACATCATTATTGGTTAAAGTTTTGACATTTCGAGAAGCGGTGGCTCCGTTGGCCAAGAAATGTAAGATGGCGGATGACGCTTTGTCGCCTGGTAGTGCAATGTCGCAATCTGGTGAGTTGGTGACCTAGACTCAGAAGCGTTTGTTTGGTGTGGACTCGTCACCCAGGAGTAGTGTCGGCGACGACGAGTTGCTGTCGGGTCCTAAGGTTTTCATTGCGAAGAGGAGTTGCAAGTCTCGACTTGATACAGATATGACAGAGCATGAATCATTAAATGCAGGGGAAAAGATAGAGTACCCCGGCAGTATTAATGACTATGCAGAGTTACCATAAGAAGTGGTTCCCCAGACGTCAGGGAAGTGAATGAGAAAAAAAAATCATGTCATACGGCAAAGGTGCGGAGTACGCCACATAAGGCTGAGAAAAAAGGGAAGAAAGGAAAGTGAAAATACCTCTTTCACTGTGAAAGAATCGTCAAGTAGTACCAAGTCACATTCTTCTGAGTCGCAACAACGTCATCGAAGTCGGATGTCAAATCGGCCTAGTTGCTCAAGTTGTAGCACATGTTGGCTCACAAGTCGCTGAGCCGGAAGGCAGGATCATTCTTTTCCCACCCCCAAGCAACGAGCACATTTAGAGGTTGCTGATGAACATGTCTTAATCCCCATGACTATCGTAAGAGATGAAGAACACTGTTGTGAAGAGCCGATCCTCATGATTGGTGACGAGCCAACTGACAGTCATGATAGGGGTGATAAAAGACTTCAATGGAAGTTTTTAGATGAGATGATAAATTGCTATCTTCCACCAGTGTTTTATAAAGAACGCCCGATGTTTCATCGCCATGTTGATGACCGTCGAAAGCCAAACACTAGAAAGTCTGACACCCCCCCCCCCGTCCAAAAAAAGAAACTTTATTAGTTTATGTAATTTCCACATTTTTAAAAGGACCTAAG
>JAHWFP010235604.1:79021-117431 GCA_023313725.1 Lithobius niger
AGGCTTTCTAGTGTTTGGCTTTCGACGCTGGTATGGTGACCTTATTTTGCAAGATAATTAGATAAATACTCTTTATTGGACAAATTCACCACAAATGTCATTTCAAATTGGCGAACTATAATGGGTGCAATTGTATGGACTAAAAGAAGAGATAGTGTCTCCGTCAGGCTGTCCAATATAAAGAGTATATTTTGCAAAATGAGGTATCGTTATTAGCGTAGGACGAACAACATTTAGCACTCTGCGTTACTACCTAAACTTGAAAACAACCCAAGCAAAAAAATTTCAGAAAATAAATGGTTTGTAGGTTCATCATTACTATAAAAAAAAGTGTACTAATAAGTTACAACGGCAAAGATCTGTGTTGTAAATGTATGGATTCGAGCGATGTGATGTGTGTTGCAATATTAACGTTTTAGTTGCACCCTTTCCGTTTATTCCCCCCCCCCCCCTTTCTGAACTAATATTTAAAAAAAAAGATAAGAAAAAGCTAGTATTAAAAATATGTTAGTAATAAAAAAAAAGCGTATAGAGTGCCAGGGCGCCTATTCTTAAGGGCGCATCTGCCTTTGGCAAACGGACACACGGCCCAGTCCGACTCGGGGGAAATGTAAGAAATAAATTGAAGGCAATGGCATTGCAGCCCATTGCATAGATAAACAACATGAAATAGAATGGAGTAAGACAGAAATGCTGATAAAATAGAATTCAAATTCGGACAATCACCTGAGGTGTCTAGAATCAGTGGCAATTCGATTACACGAAAGAAAACAAAGTACCACTGATGAATTTACAAGACCCAATAAACCCCAATGTGACTTACCTGATTGGGAAAGATCTAGAAAAGAAACTGGACATCAAGTGGAAACTGGAGTGCGAAGATCGTCACGGTGAAGGTAGAATGCAGGAGGAAAGAGAACAGCCTACTAAAATCAGGAGGCTATGCGAATCTTAACAAACCAAACAATGGGAGATCGTCGTGTAACTAGAGAAGACAACCTAGTGAGAGCCTGAATAAATTAAACTTAATACGTAAATAAACAAAAACTTATGTCTGTTACTGTTTCAATTCAATAAATTTAAGCCTGCTTGAGTGGGGAGGTATCAATTGAAGTTAGAACTCCACTACTCTAATAACCCACTGTGATTTTTATTGTGCATCACTCAGAATCAATCAATGATCATTCAATCACAGTGACATTAACAACATCTGATTGGAAGGATGATGGCTTTTCTATTCCCCTCTCAGCCACCTGACATTTATTCCGAAGAGCAATGGAAATTGGTTTGCATTTATTTTGTAAACCGAAACTTGCAGGTTAAAATTGTGAGCAATTCCTTGCAGATAACTGAATACGTTTTTACGAACATGTGTCCATGATATGTTCTATACAATAGGTCTTTCGATGAAGTAAAACTGTGCCAATTACTCTTTCCTCGATTGCCAAGCCATTCATGTTTTCTTCAACCTTGAGAGCATCAGTGCTGCCCTATAGCTAATAGGCGATGATATGTGTTCAACAATAACTGAAAACCCTGATGGCACACTTCAGTAGCATTGTTGGTTCGTCAAGCAAGACAGCGCCGCCTTGTACCAATTCCATGTGAAGGTAGCGAATGTTGGTTGGTGGTGTCTTATCAGCACGTATTAAGTAACGTTCCTAGTCATGTACCTTCAATGGTATTACGTATAGTTTTATACTTGAAAGCAAGTACCCAACTGTTTTAGCTTTCATGACCAACTGATTTCTTGAAATTAGATTAGAAAGCTACACCTTGTACATTATGCACAAATTTCGCGGAATTCAAAATTGGTTCACAAATACCAGTTTATTTGCAATTTTCGTTAAACAATTATGGGTGACACTGTGTTTGTCTTCTTCAGGCGCTTAAAGAAGTTTGTTTTGAAAATTTACATCAAATGGGTTGTAGTTTGGTTGGTGTTGCAATTTCAAATTTGCTGCTTCGACTACTGATCTTTATAAGCTCGAGTTGGAGCGGTGTTCGAGATAGCTCTTCATTTCATGTTTAATAGTTATTTCACCTTAGGATGGACAAGCTGGTAAATCGTGGGACAAAATAGTGGTTAAATGTTCGTAGTAATTGACTCCACGGCTCTGTGGTGGTTGTCACTGGCTGAGTTTGACTGCAGCATGTGGTGGCTCGGTACCAATCGATACTGTGCTGAATGGTGGCATGGTGTCAAACTTGACCTGGTGGATGAAATGAGGTCAAGCATACGAATGTGGATGTCTCGGAATGTTTCTCCCATATAGATGGCATGGCCGGCATTCACACAAAGAATTTGGTATACTCCTTTCTGGGCACGTGGGCAGTCAGGTGTGATCTGCTTTTGTGGTTGTACTATGGGATCACTTGGTTTGGCCTGCACCGGTGGTTTGTCTACTGTTGAATTTTTCACATGCGCTGATGGTCTGGCTTATGGTACTGTAGCTGTGAGTTGGAGCAGTGGGACCTAGTACCTGATGGGTAACCAACACCTTGGATAGTAACTAAGGCTGTGCCTAGCAGCATTTTTTCCACCCGAGCCAATCATTAAAGGAAACTGGTTGATACCAAATCCCGATAACTGATCGCAGTTCCCAATTCACCGAAAACTAATACCGAAGTATATCTGTATAAAAAAAATTACTTTTGAAATCATTGCGTAAATAAAGCATAGGCCTAAATACACATAATTATTTTAAAAAGGTAGGTTTAAAATAATGATGCATATGCTAGAATCATTTTAAAACTCGATACGCCCAGTAAAATTTAACATTTTGTCTCGTAACTTGTAGACAGTAAGAGATAGCTACTTGGAGTTTGGTCCATTGGAAAGCTGGCAAAAAAAAGTATAAAATGGTGTGTTCAAATGTCATATTCAGTCGCCGAGAAGTGAAAATATCTTCGATTTGGTTTATTACCGATTTCTAGTGATACTACAAATATTGGTAAAGATCGGGTTCAGTAATCGGGATCGGCCCAGTCTTAACAGTAGCACAATTCACAGTTTAACTACATACACGGGTGCACGGGTAGCTGCGAGCACTGGGGCGTCAGATTCGATAGGCACCCTGGTCCCAGTGTACATCTCTGGCTTCGTACAGACCCAGGTTCGATCCTGGCGATGGGAAGTGTATATGTACGGGTTTTTCTCCGGTTGTTTCCCGCCCGTTGCACGAGGGTTCCTCCGGGTACTCCGGTTTCCTCCCTCTTGCGGCAAAAAACAACTGTAATAATGGTGGTACTTCTTCCACTTCATTTGGGTGGGTGGATGCCTCGAGCATCGTCTATATATATTATATTATACATTATATTATATTATGTTATATACAATAGTGTGAAGCCGTTATTACTTTAAATGTCAACGGTTTCATTTTATTTTAGCATATTCTGGCGTAAGTTCATAGCATATGAAAACAGTCTCATAACTGGTGTGTTAAACGTCCATGGGCTTATGCAGTTAATTTGGCAAAAATCAGGGGTGGGCGTTAAATAAAGAATAATCCATTTTCCAGATTTCCTTCTGGACATCTGTTACAGAAAATTTGGCATTTAAAACCTTTTTGATTGATGTCGGAAAGACTAATTTTTACATCCTTTTAATTGCCGTGAAGAGAGTAGGAACGGGGTAATAATAGAAGCACTCTGCAGGTGGAATCATAGAGCAAGCAGTGGTGGCATTCGTTTTCCTGACTATCTTTCTATTCACAGCATGAAGGGTTTAGGTAATTTTGGAGCAGCAAGCCGACAATTTAAAGGGCAATTACATCCATTTTGACATACATGTTTTACTTACACAAGAATTGCGGTAAGAATACGTTACGTACATCCGATACAACAATTTAATTACTGCATCACTAAAACACGATACGGAGACTGCCATTGTTTTGCTGGAACGCGCAGAAATTAATGACGACAGATGTCACTCTTCGATTTCGACTCGCAGCCAGTTGAGATGGCTCTGTTGGCTGTGAGTAACTCAAGCGTTGAATGGCCTTAGCTGGCCGACAGTAGTGGCCAGCTAAGAACGTTCGCCGCGTGAGTTACTCACAGCCAACAGAGCTATCTCAATCGGCTGCGAGTCGAAATCGATAAGCACAATGTGTCTGCATTAATTTTTGCACGTTCCAGCAAAACAATGGCGGTCTACGTATCGTGTTTTGGTGATGCAGTAATTAAATTGTTGTATCAGACATACAGTACGTAGCGTATTCTTACCGCAATTCTTGTGTTTAGTTATTGTGTAAGTGATCCAAAAGTAAAACCTGCATGTCAAAATGGATGTAATTGCCCTTTAAGGCGTGGGTGTGAACTCTACTATTTCATGTTTTTGACCTTACACTAGCATTTTATGAGGGTGGGCGTTAGCTTTGCCAGAGCGTTAACTACACGATTGAAGGTAATTGTTTCTCTTACTAGCCTAAAAACATTGTTAATAGAACTACTGTGAAATAAGCCATTTGACTTACTAGCCTATTATTATTAATAGAGTAATTTGAATTTTTCTGTCTGTTATAGAAATTTCCTCATTTGGTGCAGGTGGCCACTGTGGAGTGTTGGCTACCAATCCATGCAGCAGTGATAAATGGCCACATTCACATCATGGAAACTCTTCTCCGGTTTGCATACCCAGATGATGTGATGCTTACATTCCACGACAAGACCAACACTTGGGAGTACCAACTTCCATTTGACATTAATGCACGTGATGTGACAGGACAGACAGTGCTCTACCTAGCGTGCTACGTTGAGAACCAGAGACTAGTCGACATACTGCTTAAGTTCCGTGTCAAAGCCACCAAAGCTGATGCGTCCAATGAGGATGCGTCGCAAATGGAAGACAATGATGACGAAGAAGGTGAGACTAGTCCCACAAAAAACAATCGCATCTCCAATGGAATTCAGGCTCTGATGTCAAAACTGAATTTGAGTAAGATGCCATCGGAAAATAATCTCAAGTCAAACGAAACACTTTTGTGTCCCGTTGATCTGGACACATACTGCAGTGGCGGAAGTGAGACGGCGCTTCATGTCGCTGTGCGTGCTAGAAACCACACAATAACTGCAATGTTGCTCAAGGCTGGGGCAGACCCAAATTTAAAAGTGCGTCGCAACGATGAAGATGAAGGTGAAGGTGCTTTGGCGCTACCCACTGCGCTTGTGGAGGCATGTCGAAAACGTGATCACACAATGATAGACTTGTTACTGAAGCATGGTGCGCAGGACGAAGACCGTGGTGCTTTGACGGCGGCAGTGCAACATAATGATGAGGGCATCATTTCAAAACTTTTGATGCTCAAGGCTCACCCGGATCCCGAATACAAGATCAATAGGCGAGCCTTTGACTTGGTGCCTGCAGCGCAGTTTAAAGCCCTTGGTTTAGTTGGTGTCAACACTGTCACTCCTAGCTCCATGTTCCCTTCTACCCCAGTGATGGTGAATTGGCACGGGCAGCAGTGCCTGACAAATGTGCGTGAACAGTGGCTGGTTGATGCTAGTCTGGCTCATAATGCCAAGTTAAAACTGAATCCCAAAAACCCTTCCCTAGCTTTGCTGTCTATTACACGACTAGACATTTCCAATAACCTTCTGATTGACTTGCCGCCTTGCATTTTTCAGCTTCAGTCGCTGCGGTACCTGAATGTTGCCCAGAACAAATTAGAGCAATTGCCCGTCGGTTGTAAAGTGATACCTCTCTCCCCCCGCCAAAAGGGTCCTCGCCCTCCTTCAGAATCGGACGAGTTGTACCAATGTCCTGTACTCGAGGAAGTACATTTGCAGGACAACCGCCTAGATTTCGTACCACCTGCGCTGTTCCATCTACCGGCTCTCGTCATCCTCGATGTGTCCAACAACAAACTGCAGTCGTTACCTTTTAAAATGTGGACAGCACCAAAATTGCGTGAACTAAACGCATCGTTCAATTTGCTCAAGGATTTACCAGTGAGAAATGCAGCTTCTCGGCACTCATCCTTTCTGGCGGCTGAAAATAAATCCACGTGCTCTTCACGTGACTTATCCGACGATCAACTGTCGGCTTGCAGCGATGCTAGCCCACGTCATAGTTCAACGTACGGTGACTTGAGCGACGTTGATAGCACTAGCCATGAAGAGGGGGGTGTGCGGTGTGGGGGTTATGATGATGCTAGCTTAGATGGTTGCGGAATGTCATCTCGATCCAGCACTTGTCTGAATCTTCAACAACGAGATCTTGCACATCATAATCTCTGGAGCCATTCTGTTGAAATCAGTGAAAATTTTCTTGACAGTGATGATGAAGCTCGTGATAACCAGTCTCAGCTTATCACGCTGAATTTAGCTCATAATGCATTTGAAATAATACCTCTTGGATTATCGTGCCTGGGAGTAAACATTGCTCGTCTTAACTTCAGCTATAATAGGTAAGATTGTATTTATTTTCGTAACAGTTGCATTGGCCTGCATTATTGTAAACCTGGCTTGATTGTTGCATTGCACAGTTGCAACATTTACTGTGGCTTGTCCTTTAGAATTGCTGTTGCAGGTGTGTGCTCATCTCTTCAAGTAAAGGTGCTACAGTATTTTATTCAAAGTAAAAAATGGTATACAAATTACTTTGTATTGACAGCTGTAAATCTAATAAAGTAATAAGTAGGCTGCACCGAACACATTTTTTCCTGCCAAGCCGACCCCGAGCCGAGCGCTCAAAAATTGCTTCGTACACCAAGCAAAACCGAGCTGATCAGTGCTGCCGAGCAGAACCGAGCACCTTTCTTAATCGGCACTATCTAAATACCAAGCAATATGAAATGAAAGCGAATGGCCAAAAAAGGCATCAAAAAACACCGTTATTCATCTTACTGTGAAACACTACAACGATTGAAAAATGTCACACGAGACTAACAAAAACGCACACTTTCACAACAAAGGTAGTAGACTAACTGCAAATTTTCAGCTACTTACTGTAGTCGTCATCAGGCACCTTAAAGGTAAGTTTGAACTCTGTTTACATTTCGTTTTTCAGTCCAATACACTGTTCGAATTCGAAACTGCCGCTGTCTGCTATATTCAGTCGATTGGTTCACCCTTGCCCACTGTATCACTCAGGCCATTCTTTACACGCAATCTTCCATTCAACTTCGAGCTTCCCTCGCAAGTCTTTCCCAACATTAGAACACGATGTAACATTAGAAAACGATGGGCCTTGCACATTCATAAGCGGGATCTGCCTGTTTTCGTGCATCTTAATCGCAATGGATTCAAGGCGTCTTAAATGGTTGTACCATTTCGAGTTAGATTTAATCAGTGTCACCGATTTACCCCACTCAACATCATGCTGCCTTTCCGTGCAATGGACTGCAATGCCGTTATCGACAGCATTATTTCTAACATTCCCCATATGTTGGCTGAGCCTCGTTCGTATTCCTTTTCTAGTCTCGCCAATGTACACGGCACTGCAGTCCTTGCACGGTACTCTATACACTCCTTCTCTGGTGTTTTGTTCTCGTGCTAGTTCTTGCTCATCCCTGCCTTTTTGGGTCACCTTCGGTTGCAACATTTTTTTATTCTCATGATGTTGGCCCTTCCTTTGTATCTTCTTTGTGAGAACGAAGAAGGACTGGGCAAGATGCTCCTGCAATCGTGCACTGCAGCGCGAGCGACCGGGTGACTGGCGTCCGGACGACCAAGCCCTGAAGAGGGCCTTCACTTGGGTTATGGTCCGGTCTCCTTTGGCCCGAATTTTCGGTTCTGCTGCATCTCCGCGCCCAGGTACCCCTGCGCTCATGTACTGCATCACGGACGACCAGGCGACCATGCACCCAACTTCCTATTATCAGTTCTGCTTGCTAGCCAGTCGGCTGCTGTTTCTCCTGTTCCCTGTACCATGGATGGACAGGATTTTCTCTTGCTGTGCCCCTGTGCTCCAGTCATCATCGGCCCGTGCACCACAGCACGAGCCACCAGCCACCAAGCGTCCACCAGCTGCTGTGAATGTGCATATCGCTCGTGTGCCACAGCACAAGCGTACGAGCAAATGTACACCAGTGGCCGTGCGCCACAACACGAGCGTCCGAGCGACTGCACGTTCACTTGACACGACGAGTGTATATCAACGTCTGTGTACCTCATCACAAGCGTTCATACAGCCGAGCCGCGTCCTGCTGCGGAGATATAAATAACAACATCCAAATACCGAAATATAATCTTACAATGACTAGCCAACTGACTGCTGTTTCCCATGTTCCCTGTCCCACGCGTAGACAGAGGCTTGTCTTCTGCTGCTTTTCTACATCCGGACCCATGACACGGTCGCCCGGTTGCCAGTCGTGGCAACCGGGCTACCGGGTGTTGTCCCACTATCCCCCTTCCCACGAATGGACAATTTTTCTTTTTTGTTGCGTTACAAAGCCCACTTGTTTGTGCACCAGTGCACTTCAGCAGTCAGCACGTATGCCCAGGCAACCGAGCTTCTTCCTGCTGTTACGAATGTGCATCAGACATCCAGGCGACCAGAGCCCGGAGGCCGAACATCGGCACCTGCACCTGGGACCACTATTTAGTGGATCGCGTCCCACTGTCCACCCTCTTTTGAAGACGCTACTTGTCTCCAACGCATTGTCTGGTTCAGTCATTGCATTGCCATCCGAACACTGGTACTTCTTCCGTCTCTATGCTGGTACCAGGGGTCCGGGCCTCGGGCCCAGACCCACGTTCGGGCACGGTGCCTGTCTCCTCCCTTTAAATCGACCGCAGCTACGACTCCAAGTTCTGTCGTTCATTGTCCACCTGCACTGCTGCAAACGAGCGGGTGGGGGGGGGGGGGGCCCCCGCGACCCAGGTACACAGGTGCCCTCCCCCCCCCCTTGGCCCCCGGTTCACAGTCCCCGAAGGCCATACATGGGTTTGTTAGGGGTGCCCAAGGGAACCGCCGTTTTACTCCAAGTCGACTGCAGCTACAGCCCCTGTTGTCCACCAGTCACTGACATCTTCTGTTCCTTTGCATGCGAACGGGGCTCGGCGTTCGGCCAAGGGCCGGGCCTGGTACCCTTGTCGAAGAACCACTTTTGGTTTGCTGTCTCCCAAGTCGAACCTCCTTCAGCCACTCAGGATTTGAAAGGATATCAGTGAGCTGGTCTCTTTTCCTGAAGTGCAGCAAGTTGCCTTGCGATCCTCGGATTACATCTTGATCTTTCACTTGCGACATCTACATGACTACCTGTCTCCCGACGGCCGCCTGTCCAAAACTTCTGGTTCTGCAGGGTTACTTTGGCCAACGGCTCCTGTCTCCTGTCTCATGTCTCCACTCCTCACATTCATTAGCTACAACATGCCGACCACTCTGCTATTTAACGTTTGCGTTCTCTAAGCTTCAGCCTTTCGGTAATTATCAAGCTTTTATCCAGCCTCAGTCCACAATCCCCTCGAGCCTCACTCCACGATCCCCCAGGCCCTTGGGCCTGCTAAGGACGGTCTCGACGACCGCAGCTACATATAGAAACTCTTTCATTCGTTGGTAACTCCTGCCTCTATTGGCCAGAAACTTGCCGTTATCTCTTGGAACCTCAATTGTCCATGAATCGACATTTACGTCAGCTTCGATCTATGGTCCCCTCAGGCCTCAGTCTCCACAAGTTTTTGGAACTGCTAGGGACACCCACGGGGACCGCAGTTACGTGAAGAAACGTTCACTTTCACCAGCAACTCCTATCTTCTGTCTTCTGTTGACATGAATCTAGCTATTATCTCTTGGACCCACCATTAGTTCCACGGATCAACATTTAATTACTCCTTGGTCCACGGTCCCCTCGGGCCATGGTTCACTATCCACCCAAGGGAACCCGAGGGAACCGCAGTTTCGTACCTCGCCACTCCGGGACCGCAGCTGTTAGCCACACAGCGCTTTTTTTCACTAGAAGCTGCAGAAGGACTGCAGGCGACCGTTCACTTCATAGTGTCAAGATTCTTTCACTGCGGCCCTAACACACTGGCGCACATGTGTTTTCCCGTACCGACCACTTTCAAGACGACTGCTTCATCTTCTTTGTCATAGACTGGCCTCTGTTCATGGTCTCAAAGGGGCCGGTCTGACCTGACGTTGCCTTACACCTTAGGGTGACGACTACTTGGATGTCAGGGGGACCACGACATACACTGACCTACACGGACTGGGCCGTATCTTTCTATGCGGTCGTTCTTGCCAAGCCTTCTTACCCTCTCTTTGTCAAGACTTTCTCGATGGACGTGCGTTCGCGAACCTCCCCGGCCTAGACAAAGCTACCGGTCTCCCTATCCCCTTTCGAAACATCACAGGACGAGGGGGGGGGGGGCTCTCCCCAGCACGTTCTATAAAAGGAATAGATCAACCAGCTTACTGCAGCGGAGCACCACACTCCCTATTGTTTCTATCTTTGCCATCTGTTCGATCATCCAGAACACACCCGCGGTCGCTTCGACCGGCTGTCCGTCAAGACCGAATCTACCACAACGCCTGAAACCTTGTCTCCTGGCACCTTGTCCCTTGTCTCATCTTGTCTATCAAAGACCTCGCACACACCTGTACCTCTTCGGCCAGCCTCCGCTCTGTTGCGAATCTACATTGGTTGGTGACGGGACCGCAACTACCAACTCCATGCGGGCTCCTGCCCACTACTGTAGTTCCAGTTCCTTACTATTTTCTGCGAATTTTCCTGACGTTTCCTGAAACTTTTCTTCTGTCAACTCGGGGTATGCTTCAGTATTGCTTACTTTCTGCATACTGCCGCCTCCACAGTTGGACGATCCCTCTGCATTATCTCTTGAGTGACTTCTTCTTGTGCGCCTTGCGGTCCTTGGTCAGCTGCAACTTCTTCTGCCGGCCCCTCACAATTTTCCTGAAGCCTCTTGGAAAGTTGTCTTCTTCTATCGGTTAGATGTTTGCTTTGGTATTGTCTACCTTCAGCATATTAACGTCTCCACGATCGAACGGTCCCTCTGCCTTATCTCTTGAGTGACCTCTTCTTGTGCGTCTTGCGGGTCCCTGACCGACTACAACACTTCAACCCGCTCTTGAAGATTCCACACCTTAGAACCTTTCGATCCCGTTTATTACAATACAACCGGCGGATGCGACCGCCAGGCCTCTTTCCGACAATTTTCTCTTCATTTCCGACTCTTCGGTCGCCGCTCTGCTGCTCCTGAACGATTGCACTTGTCATGCTCCCTCGTTCAGGAGCTGTTTGTGCCCTATTACATCAGTCCAAGTATCCCGGTCTTTTTCGAACAATCTACGGCCGTCTGATGCGACCGCTTCAGACTTTCTCCTCGGTCTTACTGCCACACCATCCTGTGGACCTGTTCCCCGGTCGTCATGCCCATCCTTCCTGGATCAAGAACCTTCCACAGTCTCCACAAGGTGATGAGAATTTTGTCATGTTTCATGACTTAACTTTTATCATTCACCTGGCCCGTCCATGCTTCCTCCACCTTCTTGGCGTACAGTCCGAACCCTACTACAAACCGTACCACGCCTACACGGTCGCCTTACTCCGCCTCGTGACGATAAATCCGGTCACCTGTTAGGCGACCACTCAGCTCTTCTCACGTGAAGAACTCTCCGGCCCTCTTCCTTGATGGGCCATGCTACCATCCAATCTCCGTTTGCGGTCGCCTGCATGGATTGCGCCCGGTTCACGAGGTCATTAGACTCCATTGCAGCCGGCTCGTAGCACGAGTAACCATCGTCCTTGGCGCCCACCACCACGTTAAATTAGGTAATAGATGTTTTCGACGGCAATAAAAATGACAATTTTAACTTGATTTAAATTAGTTTTTACTATCCTAAAATACTTACCTCTAGTATGTGCTAAAATCGTTTTCGATTTGCTTTTCTACCCGATTTTTTAAACCCCTTAAAAGTTTAAAACACTTACAACACTTGCAATACAATGAGGTTAGCCTACATGCCACTTGGTGCGCAACAATCGTTGCCTCCAACAAGCCAGCGCCAGCTCAACAATGACACTTCGTTTTCCGGAACCCACAACTCGACTTTTCCAGGGTTCGGCGAAGCGGGGAGGCTGGGCGGGTC
The DNA here is from genome assembly GCA_023313725.1 of Lithobius niger. Lineage (NCBI taxonomy): Eukaryota > Metazoa > Arthropoda > Chilopoda > Lithobiomorpha > Lithobiidae > Lithobius > Lithobius niger. The sequence goes on from JAHWFP010235604.1 coordinate 91,074, forward strand.
CTACTAGAGGTAAGTATTTTACGATAGTAATAACTAATTTTAATCAAATTAAAATAGTCGTTTCTTACTATGTGTAAAATACTAACCTCTAGTATGTGCTGAATTTGTCCAACAGGTCGGTGGAACAGCACGAACTCTGCTAACCCTCGTTGCATTGCACACCACATTAACAATACAGTACACAACACACCTTAAACATTGCTCGCTTAGAACCTTCACCCCCCTCAGCACTTGTTTCGGGCGAGGTCCTCAGCCAAGGGCTGCGATGCCCCACTGGTACTGCCACCGGGCAACAGTGGTGACAACTGTCCATCTTTCCACTGTGTACTGTCTGCTGCGTACAAGGTGCATTTCCCCACATAAAAGTTCATGTGGGCCAACCCTTCAACACTTCTCGTGTCGGGTTGGAATCTTACCAGAATGCACTTTAGCAGGCAGTTTTCCAATTCAACACCAAACACTGCCTTGTGATGTGTCGCTTGAACTTCAACTGCCTACACCCACTTTCTCTCTCCCATTTAGAGAAAGTTCCAGTGGGCAAGATGACACAGTTACACTGCTTGAATCGTGCCATCACATATCCACTGTGTACAGAAAACTCGTTCACTCACTCTCCAACAACACTTCCAGCATCCAAACGGGGACGCACCAGACTGCATGCACTTGTTTCGCAAGTGTTGTAAGTGTTTTAAACTTTTAACACTTTAAAGCCGATGGACGTACTAGTACGTCCTTTGAACTTTTGCACAGCTGCCTATGGACGTGCCAAGTACGTCCTGTATGTTTGTGGGTGCATCCTAAAGTCAACGTACGTCCATCGCTCTTCATGGAGTGTTGTTAGGCAACGTTTTTAGTGCACATATCAGTCGTAAGGTGGCAGCTGACTAGTCTAAGCTTGTGTGAAATGGAGTTTGTTGGAAGTTGTATAGGTGTCTTGCTTAGCTGAATACAAAATGGCGGCCAACATTGTTGAACTTTTGCGTTTTGTAAGTTTTTCAATATTGTTTCGCTGCTTACTGTGCCAGTACTAACTTGTGAAAAAAATGTCTGAATGCATCACCATTTAAAACATGCTTTTCTGAGATAAGTGACTATATTTTAAATTATTGAGCTCCTCTGCACAGCTTGAAATGATATTTTTGGTAAATGCCAAAATCGGTCAGGCTGTAATGCTAGTTCAAAATAAAAAGGTTAGGCATGAAAGTGTTAAGGGGTTTAAAAAATCGGGTAGAAAAGCAAATCAAAAACGATTTTAGCACATACTAGAGGTAAGTATTTTACAGATAGTAAGGAACATAGAAATACCAGGGTGCGGCCTAGTTGATTTCTGTTTTTGTTGCCTAGCCGAAAACATACATTACTTTCACCCACCTGGCCTCCCCTCTCGGTCGCCAAGGTAGTCCCTGAGCAGAAGAAAGATGTAGCCAGCTCTATTCAGACGCGTTATATAGAGGCACGCGCGCATGCGCGGAAGGGACCTACGAGCATGGCAGGGAAGCCAACTTTTCATCGCTAGGGATTGAGCCTTATAGGGATTTATAGGGATTCCTATATATAATAAGGAAAAATCAGGTAATGTGTATTTTTGGTTAGGCAACAAAAACAGAAATCGACCAGGCCGCACCGTGGTATTTCTATGTTTTTGATTGGATGGTGGCCACAAACTACTTTAAGTGTTTGACCAACCAATTTGCTCGATACTTAAAACTTCATTAGTGTTACAGCTGGCAGTCAACGAGACTGGTAGAAATATCTTGCGGACAGGTTAGAAAACTTTGAAAATCCCGGGAAAATGAATATCAGGCCAAAGTCTCAGTGAAATTACAGGGAAAAAAGAAATTTTTTTACAATGATTGGTGAAAAGATGGAAAAACAATCATAAATCCAAAAATGCCTTTGATTATTACCGTGTGCAAATTCTATTGAAATTTCAGAAGCAAGTTTTCGTAATGTTCAAATAAATTATTAGTTGCTCTTAGTAGGCTAAACAAAATCCTAGTATCAGTCATTATCAGTAGAAAAATAACGATCACATTCACACTATTTTTTCAAAACTAATATATTTGCTCGTATGTCTCTCATAGATAACCTGCAACCCTATATCTTGCTAATTTTCAGCAGCATGTATTAAAAACATCTATCCTCTTCAGGCACATTAATGTATTGTCAGCTCTCTAATCACATTCTTGTTGCTTGTTTGGCTTCAAAAACGGCACCCTGCGTAGCCACCCGTATTGCTAAGGCCTGCCTCTCCACTTCCTGTGCAACTTCAATCCGAACTCTTTATTTACAAAGTAGTTGATGTTTGGATTGGAAGGGTCCTGTAGATTCATTGTAAATAAAGAGTTTGGATCGAAGTTGCACAAGAAGTGGAGAGACAGGCCTTACTGCAACATGGGAGGCTACGCAGGACGCCGTTTTTGAAGCCGAACAAGCAACAAAAATAGGATTAGAGTGCGGACAATAAATTAATGTGCCCGACAAAGACAGATGTTTTTAATACATGCTGTAGAATATTAGCAAGTTATAGGGTTGCAGGTATCTGTGTGAGATATTTGAGAAAATATATCTGAAGATTTTGAAAAACGAGTGTGAAGAGGTGTCTTCGTTTTCCTTACCTGATAATGCTGACTTTCAAAGTAAACCGTACGAATTTTTTTATTCTATCAATATCTCTGATGATTATGAGTTTAATCCCTTTGGATGAACTAGTCTATTGAAACAACTATTTTCTCAGACGTCAAGCACATTCAACTTCCCAAGCTAAATTACTTGTAAAATGCCTAGAGATTTTCATTCAATGCACCTGGAAAACCTGAAAATGTCAGGGAAATTGAGAATTTTAAAATTGTCTGAACCCTAAAACACATAAAATAAAAATGTACAGTAGACTACATTCTGAAAATATGATTGTAAAGTAGGTTCTGCCTATGCCTGTAAAAATACATTGTAACTATCCCTGTTATGAGAATTTGACAAGAAAATGCCAGCCATTCTGTGAAAATTTTATTCTCCCTCTTGCAAACTAACATCAAAAAGCTAAGCATAGTTGGAAAATTAAATATAACCTTTGGTTGTTGTAGCTTTTCCCACAGTCAGCTATAAGGATCGGCCGATATGAGTTTAAACCGATCTGATCCGATAAAGGGTAAACCGATACCGATGTCGATGCCGATAACAATAAAAATTAAAGCCAAAACTTTAATTTCTATACAAATGCAACTTCAGTTTCTGGTATCGCATGGGTTCTAACTGCCGAGCTTATCCAAAAAGTTCTTTGCAACAATAACAGCATTTTTAATCTTATTCCTACTTATGGATTCAGTACTTTCATCTTCTAGTTAAGAGTTTAAGTTGGTCGATGCAAAACTAAGAGTGGCAGAACCATCACGTGCTTGCTACATTTGCATTACAAACTGATCAAATACCTTCTTGGTTGTTGTTTTTGCCGCACTTTGTGTCAGTTTTATGGGGAAAACAGTTGCATTTCTTTGTGTAACGAATATCTGTATCGGAAGACTTACATTGGTCCGATACCAATATGGCAAAAATACCGATAAATACAGATTATACCAATATCAATGTCGGACTATCCCTAGTCGGACTATCCCTATTCTAAGTGACCTGGCGAAATATTAGTCGTTTGAATTACTTGTTACAGATTGACGGACATGGGCCCTGTTCATGCCTATCCAGGTGGACTAAAACAGTTGGATCTGTCTCATAACCAAATACGGTCATGGCCTTCCCTTCGTCATAGCGATTTTGAGGTCATCGGAGATGGGCAGACTCCAGCATGTTTTGGAACCAATGATCTCTCTATTGCCAAGTTGTGTACTAAGAGTACTTTAGCTCCTGGTAAGTATGAATGTTGAGAAACTTAGTTATTAAAGAGGGATTGTTCACAACTAAGAATTGTTTCGTTATTTTGTCTGTCTTGTCAAATCTTGCAGCATACACAAAGATTACACAAAGAAATGTTTTCAAAGAAAAGAAACAAATGCAGCTACACATACATTAATTAACATGAGAAATTCTGCTACTACCTTGGATGGGAGGGGGGCATCTGGGAAAAACTTACTGGTGCAATGAATGACAAATTTTTTCCTTTGGTAACTTTCAACTTAAGGGGGATTGATGGTAGACCTGCAAAAAAGATATAGGTTTGTGTGGTGCAAGCTCAATGAAGAGTCAGCAAAATTAACATTAGAAAAGCGTGCCGTGGACAGTAAAAGGGTGGACAGTATTCGAAAAATTGGAGCTGAACGGCTGGTAGGTGTGCTTCATAATCGAAAATTTGATTCTGGTGAAAATGTGATAACTTTGCCAATTTTTTACCGAGTTTGGCATTCCAGTAGGCTATATCAAATTCAGTGTCATGACAAGCAGGCAGCTTAATATCCAGTTGCTTAAACCATTGGAGTTAGGCCTACGCATTAAAACTGGGAAACCTTTTGTACAAATGGACGATACAACTGTTATTATCCGAACAAATTAAAACGATTGCAAAAACTGATTATTCGGCCTTAATTACTTTGGTTACGTATTGCAAATGGTATATAAAGTAGAAACACGCAAAACTAGACTGGCCATGTTTTAACTTCACAAACTTGCGAATTTTTGGCAACTACTGTACTACAAGTTATCTTTGTGAGGCAAAAATAAGGAGACTTGTACACACCACCACACCAACTTCAAAAAACGTTCGAGTTCACCAGCTTCGAAGTTCCCTTCTCTTCACAGTTGGCTTTGGCTTCAAGTCAGCAATCAAGATTACTGTCGGAGCTGCACCCATTCAGTGACGGATTTGGGAGAAATTTAAGCAACTGAGTTTTCACTCATTTCAGGGTTCACAATCCGCCTAATCTGCTTAAGTTATATGGCGATTCTTGCATGTTCATGAGAGGAATGCTTCTCTTAGTGCTGAATATCGATGGCTTCAAACGCACGGAGGTGTGCTCCCTTGTAGATATGTGGATCATACATTTACTACAGGAAAAAGCAGTACTACCTGAGGTGGAGAAGACCTTGCGTACATGGACGCCCAACCTGAAGTTTACTTCTGAGGAGGAGCAATATGGACAAATCCCATTCTTGGACACGAGAGTTATGAGAGGTGCCTGGTGAAGGCTGACTTGAAAACCATTTGTCAAACCACTGCAGTTGGGTCGGGGCACCAAGGGCCCAGTTCTTGGCGGTATGAGGAGTGAAATAATGCGGATCCGAGGACGATTGATGGAAGTGAGGGGAAAGAGTGGTTTGACATGGCCAAAGGAAAATTTCTCAGGTTGGAGTATCCAGCTAAAGCTATGTCCTGGGTAATTCAGAGGGCGAAAGCCTGCAAGAATCCCCTGAAGAAAAAAGTGGTGGCTAAAGTGGAAGTAAGTTCCCCCAGCGGAGGTAGTGACATGCACGCCCGGTACTGGGGAGAGAATCGAGAGGGTGTTGGGGAGAGTGATTGCATGTGATTTTCTCAAACCCAGGAAAGTGTGGAAACTACTTGGAGAACAGATCCTAGAAGGAGGAGCTACTGGAAAAGGTCTGTCTAACACCAGCATGTGGATGAAATTTTTGATGTTATTGGTTGTGGAAAAGTTATTTACACCGGTTGATAGTGAAAGTGCTAGAGAAGTCAGTGAAAGAAGAGGGAGTCCCGTGTGAGGTGTACGAGAGAGATCGAGCGATGCTCAATGTGATCCTGACTTTGCCAGGATCTATTATTGGAGACCTCATAATAGAGGGGAACACTGATGGATTACTCAAGTTTACCGGCAATGGCTGAGATGATGTTCTAGCACTTAAACAGGTTTGTGCTTGCGACAATGCCCTTTAAAGGGCAATTACATCCATTTTGACATGCATGCTTTACTTTTGGATCACTTACAATAACAATAACTAAACACAAGAACTGCGGTAAGAATACGTTACGTATGTCCGATACAACAATTTAATTATTGCATGACCAAAACACGATACGGAGGCCGCCATTGTGTTGCTGGAACGCGCAGAAATTAATGCCAACAGATGTCACTTTTCGATTTCGACTCGCAGCCGATTGAGATAGCTCCATTGGCTATGAGAGCTCAAGCGTCCGACGGCCTTAGCTGGCCACTACAACTGTCGGCTAGCTAAGGCCGTCAGACGCTCGAGCTCTCACAGCCAATAGCCAATAGAGCTATCTAAATCGGCTGCGAGTCGAAATCGAATAGTGACATCAGTCGACATTAATTTCTGCGCGTTCCAGCAAACAATGGCGGTCTCATGTCGTGTTTTGGTGATGAAATAATTAAATTCTTGTATCGGACGTACGTAACGTATTCTTACCGCAATTCTTGTTTAGTTATTGTGTAAATGATCCAAAAGTAAAGCATGCATGTCAAAATGGATGTAATTACCCTTTAAACTGTGGAAAAGGTTTGTGGACGACGTCCTGGATGAAGAATCCAGCTGGCATAATGACATCAAATTTACTGCTGAGCTTGAAAAGCATAGTTACATTCTTTTTATAGATGTTCTCTTAACACGCAAGGAAGGTGGTAAAATACACTTACCACCTGTACCAAATACAACTGCCATCCGACAAGGTATCCCCTTCGACATCCTGGACATCCTGTGAGCCACCTTAAGACCATTGCAAAGAATGAGTTCGTGCACGTCGTGAAGCGGTCTTTTTCTCTGAAAGAAGTGAAGCCAAGATGTGAAAGGGAAGTACATGGAACTGCACACCACCAGGGATCCTTAATAGGCTTATTAAAGAAGTAATTTGCATCAGCAAACAGAAAGGGCAGTTGGAAAGGAAAGGTGGCATACAGATGAAAGGCGAGGGTTGGAAATTGGGCATTACTTAGGCTATCTTAAAAACAGAAAATCTTTATGGTGCGAGGCATTAATACTTGCCTCAAGAATGAAAAAGGATTGAAGACGCAGCTGCTAAAAAGTCCGAGGCACCAATTCCAGAATGCGACAAATGCCAGAAAGTAGGAGGAAGGAAAGAAACTAGAAGTACCAGGATTGGGAAGGTAGAAGCAGGTGTGGAATCTCCCAGGGAGATTACCTGAAAAATAGTGAACACTAGGGAAGCAGTGTATAAAATTCTGTGCGGTGGGTGCGATGCAGCGTATATTGAAAAGACACGAAAAGGCATCCACAGTAGGGTGAAGCTGCTGATGGCTGATACGCGAAATAAGGTTGAGACTAGCCACCAACTATATGGAAATGCTATTAATTGTAGAGATACTACTATCTTGTGGTGTCTTGAATCCATGAGTGACCGACATTTGAAAGGATTAGATTATCCCTGCCTATTCAGGAATACTGCAAGAGATCATCCAGGCTCACGAATCTACAGGGGCCCTCAAATTCAAATATTAGTTTTCTAGTATAGTATAGTTTAGCTGGACAAAAAATGGAGTAAGAAACCTTGGTAATGCAGGAGGCAACACAGAGTGCCAGATTTAAAATGAATACACAACAATGTGAGATAAAGTGAGGACTAGAGGAATCATCTATCTGCTTATAAGCTGTCGAAAATGTGCAAGATATTGCTTTTTGCAAGTATCTGTTGCTGATATTATGCGTGATAATATCTGACTTTTGAAATGAGTGTCAATAGAGGTAGTCATTTTGGTTCTAATGTTATGAACTTTCAAAGTACAATGTCCCATTAGATAAAAATAAATCTGTTATCCTATTTTGAGCTTGGTTCTTCAAGTCAATAGTTAAATACAACTGCCCAGTTCCACTATTATCTTTATTCCTTGATTGACTAGTTGTCAGCTTGACTTAAAAGTCTATGTAACTATGTAACCTTTCCTATCACTGAAATTTTTTCTATTGTTTTGTTTCTTTTTGTGCTGTCAGATACATGTAAGTATAACCCACAGCTTATTCTATAGTTTAAGCTTCATAACTTATTTTATAGCTTATTTTTACTTTTTTAGCCCATTTTTTTTTTTTAGTATTTTACCTATTTTTACTTTATTTAAGCTTTTAATCGTAAATCGTGTATTAAATGCCCACGGGCTTATAGTGTAAATTTGGCAAAAATAGGGAGATGGCTGTTTACTCCAATATTCTGGATATCTATCACGGAAAATTCAAAGCTTTTGAGCAATATGTGGAAGGCCAATTTCTAAACCCTTTTAACTGCTGTAATGAAGGGAGGAGGCATAGGGGAGAGAGGCCAAGCCTTTGTGCAGGTGCTAGGAGCCATAGTAAAGAAGCCACTATTACCTCAGGGAGGGAGAAGAGGCTAAGCGTGTAGCAAGCAGTACTGTCTTTATTCGCAGCATATAGCTTTTAGCTAATTTTGCTGTAAAAAAATGACAATTTTAGAGGTGGGCATTTACTCCACTATTTCACAATTTTGACTGGAAAGCATTTTAGGGGGGTGGGCATTAGCTTCAACTGGACGTTTAATACGCGATTTATGGTAGCTTTAACTTTATCGCTTATTTTATAGTTTATACAGTTTAATAAAACGGGGAAACTACAAATACCGTCACTTGCAACCAAGTTACTTGTTAACCAATAATATACTAAATACCGTATTGCCCAGTTGCACAGTGCTTTCTTCAACAAATGGAAATGCTGTCTTACTTATCCGGTGAGTTATCTGGCCAGCCTTTAGCTGAAAAATATTCAAAATTAGTTGTGCTATATAAGAGACAAGCGAAAAGTTGAGACGAGCATGGCCATTTTCAAATTAATAAAAGGGATAGTGAAGTATTTGATGTGTCAAAAGAAAAGTCTTGATGAATTAGTACACAAAAATAAAAATTTAATTTAATTTAAATATCCCAAGATTGAAAACTATAGAAAGAAACAAAAGTGTATTATAAATGAATTGCCACCACTTTCGGGCCACTATTTTCATGAAGGAACCAGAGCCGGACAGTAATACTTGCACTCGGCTCATAGTTGGAAAGCTAAGCACATTCTAATTTAGTCTTCGTATGTAGACAACATAAACCTACTTTATTGCATTTTTTCCAAAGCATGGTCCATTTTTTTTTTTATTGGAAATAAATACGTAGAGAACTTGCATAATTATGGATAAAAGGTTGAGAAATTTTATTCCCACATGCAGGTTAAGAAACCATAAATTTTCGACGGAGAATGTTGTACAGATAAAACTATGCACCTTCATCAGAAGAACAGTATTACCCACCAAAGCTGGCTGGTCTTTGTTCTTCTGATGAAGGTGTATGTATTTATCTTTACCATATTTTGAATCGAAAATTCATGGTTGCTTAACGGCATTCATGTGGGAATAATTTTTACCTTTTACCCAGCCATAATTTTTACAGCATATTTTTCTTCTTAGTGGTATGGTATGTCTGTAACACAAGACTGTATTTTAGCAGTTTGTACGGTATTGATTTTAAAATGGAATAATTTAAGTTAAAAGTTAAGAATTCTGAGCAACATTGCTAATACAGTAACAAGATTGGCTATTTAAAGTGTTATATCGCTGAAAAGAAGATGTGCATTTCAACTGAAAATTTAGTTTCGTTAAAAAAATTAGTCAGCCAACGAGGTATACAACATATTCCCTATTTTCTGAGTACAGTGAAACAGTTAAATTTGTTAAATAGTGAAAACTTCGGGAAGCATGCTGGCATCCTTTTCTTATTTCTGCCTTTTTTTGTGCAGGTAAATATTGTTTTGTATAATATCATTTACATAAAACATAGAAAAGGAATCTTTATGAGATTAACGTTTCTCATTGAACTTTCTTTTTAGTGCGCAAGTTGTCACGAGCGACGAGAGGGTCAAGTACTTCTCTTGCATCTTTGTCGGCAGTTTTATGCATCCACAGGCGTCATTATCGCCTCGAGAATCTCCGTACACTTATTTTGGCCGACAACTTGTTGTCTCGCCTCGTCATCTCATTGGATGATGAAGTGGGCAGCGTCACCAGTGATGACAATGAATCTCAGGATTCTGTAGATATATCCGGAACCACACCCAAGGTAAACTGCTGTAAGAATAAATCTTGTACAGTGTTATGATAGCTAACAAATAAAATGGGTTGTAAACGAGATTTCTCTGTGTAATGCTTCTCATTTTGTCATGATGATTTCACTTAGCCCTAACAGCTTTTCATATTGGCCCATTTGTTTTTAATTATTTTAGGATCTGAGCAAGAGTGTTTCTCCTACTCCTGCAGCGAAACCGCGAAATCTCTTTCCTAACCTTTCCATGCTGGACCTAAGTGACAATAACCTTCGTGAAATCCCTCCAAACATATGCGAGTTGACCAACTTGTCAGTGCTGAACATTAGTGGAAATATAGGTTTGTTAAATTAAAATATGAATCTATGAATTTTAGATTTTTTCTAAACCTTATAATAATAATAATAATAAAGGCAATCAATTGATTTCTTTTTGTTTTCTCTAGACATCTGCCATTTACCTCCAGAGATGGGATTGCTCAGCAAACTTTGGAACCTAAACACCCGCAACTGTAATCTAAATGAACCACTGAAAACCATGATTGAGAGCAAGAAATACAAGACCATGGATGTAGTTGGCTACTTAAAATCCATTTTAGAAGAGTAAGAAAATTATATTATGTAATATTTAGTTCACAGTGTTGAGCTTTATTTTTTCACTAGTGGAAAGCCAGAATCGCAAATGCTCAGAGAACTATTTACTTCACTAACTAGGAATCATTACAGAATGAGAGACTATTGGGAGTCTTATCACTTCCTATGCGCAGAATCCTTGAAAATCCCCTTAATTAGCCTGACACAAAGGGTACAACAGACATTTTGCTTTGTAAATATTTCTCTGGAAATGGCACATTTTTGTGAATGTTGCATCTGTATTTTCTAACAGAAATTTTACTTGTCAGTACTTCCTTGAAATCAACATATCTGTGTGAATACTGTATCTGTATTTTCAATTAATTTCCCTTGTTGTGGGCCGTACAATCTGAACATGTTGAAGGCATCCGCGTTTAGTCCATTGTTTTTCTAAAGTGACGTGGCTCCTTATAGCAGTTGAAAAGAATGTTAATTCAACTATACCCATTTTTTTATGCTTCCTCCTTTCTTCCCCCTTACCTCCCCAATCTATCTCTTCCCCTTAGCTCTTCTTCCCCCTCCTCCCGTCTTCCTTTCCTCCTTTTACGTATGTCTCTTGTATGGGATATATATTGCACCCCCATATTCGTCTCCTTTTGTTGTGCCTTCTGTTTTTACTGCTATCCTATAATACTTATCTGTATTTTCTGCTTTTCATGTTTGAAAAGCAGTAATTGCAGTTCATTATTTTGTGATTTTCATGTTTGAAAATGCTTTCCGTCGCAAACCCATGACTAAAAGCTCTCTAGGTTATGCTCCCGTGCCCCCTGGAGCCCATGGCCACAACGGCCGAGCCCACTCCACCCGCATAACAGTTTGTTTGGAACGCGACACAGGATAGTCGCTTGGTTTTCCGTTCCGTTCAAATACGATGGAATCTTCAAGAAAGAAGCAGAAATCTTGCCCTGGGAAAGGTTGGAAGAGGTGTGGACATCGTTTAAACCCGATCGATCCCCATACGTTATGCAGGGAGTGTAGGCCCTGTGACTTTGTTGCGTTTAGGTGTGACATGTGTGGATCTATGGACGCAGAACTCGTGGCTGACATCGAGGCAACTTGGGCGCGGTCAGATGATCGACGGAGGCAACACGTAGCTGTAAGGGCCAGGAAAGCGGCTAAAGCAGCAGGAGTGGGTGAAGTAGACTGTGAATTTTTGGATGATATTTCGATTGAATCGCATACCACGATGCAGTCCGAACTGGAGGAGCAGTTTTTGGATTTTCCACCCTCAATCGAGGAGTTTGACGTCGCCGATATGATTGCCAAATCCCTTGCTTCGGAGTGTGCCAAATTACGGGGCGAGAGGGCTAAAATCCAGGAAAAAAGTGTTAAGTAGCAGGAAGTTGTTATTTCTAAGAAGGTGCTTTCAACTTTCGAGCGTTATTTTGGTGGTGCGGACGAATTCCGGGCTAAAATGGCGAGTTTGGTGGTGCCGACGTGACGTGAAGCGACTCGCCCCTTGTGCAACGAACAAAGGAAACAAGATGGCGGCGACTCGAACGACTCTCACCATACACGCTGTCGTCGCCGCCCAGGCTGTGCGACAGGATGAAACGTAAGTCTTATGATGTAGATGATCAATCGCCTAAACGATTGCGTGTTAGTGGAAAATTGGATAAAACGACTGGTGCGGCTTGCTCGGGTCATCCCCTAACGGCAGCAGTCCAGTCGCTGTCGCATGGCGACAGACGACTCATGTCCTACGCACTCATTGGTGTGGGAAGGACTGGGTACGACTGAGCAGCAGTCGCTAGTACAGTCGCCCAAGCAATCGTTACGGCAGTCGCTGGGCCAGTCGCTAATTCAGTCGCCGTGACAGGGGCAATCAAGTGAGCAGTCGCTGCCGTCGGCCACGCAATCGATTCCGTTGACGCACACGCGAGCCATGTTAAAATCGTACGACAACTGGAACAGTGTGACACAGCCCCTCGGAGATGGGCCAAGTGGTGTTAGTGCTAATCAGGAGAATGCTGCGGCACAGTGGGGCAATATGACGAACCAGTGGCAACAAAATTTGGTTCTCCCTAACTGGCAACAGTGGGCTAACGGTAGCCAGCAGTGGAGCTGGCCGCCTTCACATCATTGGAACACGGGTTGGAGTGGTCATCTTTGGAGTGCTCAGCCGCCGCCCCCGCCCCATCAGGCAAGGGGGGGGGGGGGGGGCGGAGGACGCGGGAAGTATGATTGAACATCAGTTTGAAGGCGAACGTCAGGTCTCTGGCCTGGTGCTGGAGATCGGGGCCGTTCGTGATCCAGTAAATAGTGGAAACATCACAGCGGAAGTGCATGATCAGGCTGCGGACACACTGGCGGAAATTGAATGGAAATGGGTGGTGGAGGAGGTTAATACTTCGTTACCTGAACTGTTCTGCCGTAGAGTATTACCCACAGCGCCATCGGCTGGTGAGCCTCCGGCTTTTTCTTATGCTAATAAGGATAGAATTCGTAAGGACTCACAAAATCTCCCGCAATCGCAAATGCTGTATCGTCAGTTGTTAGTGGCTGGTGACAAGGGACAAGGGATAGGTGCTTTCGGCTGCGGGGCCCCTCCCACCGCCGGACCTCTCTAAAGGTGCCTCTTTCTTTTCCACGGGCAACGCCGGGAACCCAAATTGACTAGGTATAAAACATTCGATGAAACCGAGTATGTGGCGTCCTCGTGCCAGATGGAAATGGACTCTTCACTTCAGCGACCACCCATCATGAAGATCAATGCTGCGCAATACGAGGAGGAGGAAAAGGTGGTGAGGGAAAGCCTTGCGTGCCACGTCTACGGCAGATCTTGTGTGCACTGCGGCCAACGCTAAGCTCAGGTCATTCCTGGCAACACCACCTGATGTGTGGGACATCAAGGAGGTGGAAGACACGATGAAACTCATGAGGAAAGCATCAGAATTTCATGCGGATGCCACCAACTGGGGCACCCACTCCTGTTTAATTCAGTACTCCATCGCTGGGATGCTTACTTGAATGGTGCCAATCTGGGAATGTGCAAAGACACACTGAAGAACTTACGTTTGCTACCCATACACAAGTTGGGGTACCTGTTCAACGGGCAACTGCTCACACTGGCCCCAGAGGTGAGAGATAAGGTTAGACCCCAGCCCACAAGGGATTGAGGGGTAGAGGTAGCAATGTTCAGAGGGGTGAAATAGCACTACGGCCCTTTCATGGGAGCTCCAGTGCGGCAGCTACGAGTGGATCCGGGTTTGGTCAAGGACGACAGACGCTGCCTTCCCCCGCCCCCCGCCACACCACAAATCTGGGCAGAGGACAAGGTGGGTGTGGCTCCTTCCCTAGGAATAGAGGTGGCAGGAAACCATCCATCCCCAGGAACTGACATGCGTCGGCTGTACTCCCCCCCCCCCTCTACATGGCCAGGTGGGAAGGAGAGTACAACGGCACTGGCGAAGTAGGAAGTCAGTTACAGATGACAAGTTCGTTTTAGACACCGTGAGGTACAGTTATACGCCGTTGTTCGTGCGACCACCACCCCTGTCAGGGGAGCCGCTGAAGTGATTAACATTCAGCTACGAGTCTCGGGAGTTTATCACGGAAATAGCGTCACTCCTTTCAAAAGAAGCGATCGAGATTTGCCAGAAAGGAACCCCCGGATTTTTCAGTCCAGCAAGGGTGATCCCCAAGAAGATTGGGGGCTCCCGTCTGATATTCAATCTTACCCATCTGAACAGGTTCATCTTAAACTAGCATTTCAAGATGGAGACATTGGCGTCGATTTGAGAATCGTTGAGAGTGGGGGATTTTGCGGCAACAATAGATTTGGAGGATGCTTACCTCCACATCCCCTTCCATCCGTCGTTGCGACAATGCTTCAAGCTGGTGTGCCAGGGTGTGTGCTACAATTCAAAGTGCTCCCATTCGGCCTCTGCACGGCCCCAAGGGTATTCACCCTTATTATGAGACCAGTGATAGGCAAACTTCATCAGTGGGGGATTTGTGCGTTCGGCTACTTGGACGATTGGCTACTGGTGAACCAGAACAGGAGAGCACTGGCTGTCAACATCGACGAGTGCCTAGCGCTGCTACGGGAGCTGGGTCTGGGTGGGAATTGGATAAAGTCTCAGTTGGAACCCAGACGAGCGCTGGAGTTCTTAGGGGCCAGTTTCAACCTAGAAACCTTCCTCATTCGACCGTCTGACGCAAGAATCGAGAAAACACGGAGACTTTTAGAAAACAGGTACATTACGGCGAGGGAACTGTCGGTGACGATCGGAATTCTGGACTCGTGCGCCATTCTGGTCCTGATGGGAGCATGGAGAACCCGACCAATACATTGGTTCCGGAAAAGAGGGTGGAAACTGAGGTTAAGCTGGGGATTTCCCTACTCGATTCACCCATAGAAGAAATCTACTGGTGGACAGTGCCGGACCATTTGGTTCAAGGAGTACCAGTCAATCCCCCGGTGTCGGACTGGCTGTTGATGTCGGATGTATCCCTGACGGGCTGGGGAGCGACGCTGGGAACAGAACAGTCAGCTGGGGTGTGGAGCCCTCAGGAGAAAGAACTGCACATCAACGTTTTGGAGCTCAGGGCTATCTACCGGGCCCTTATTCACTGGCAAGACATAGTAGGAAACTGCACGGTGACAGTGTTGTGCAACAACACAGCAGCAGTAGCGTATGTCAAGAGAAGGGGGAGGGTACGATCATCTTCGTTGTACGAGGAAGTAAGCCTTATATTCGCACTGTGCATCGAAAAGAACATCACTCTGTTGCCCCGTCATATAGCGGGCCGCCTCAACGTGCTGGCCGACGAACTATCGAAAGGGGGACTCCCACCGATAACAGAGTGGAGGCTCCACCCGGAGGCTTGCCAACTCCTGTTTCTAAAGTGGGGAACACCCAATGTGGATTTATTTGTAACGATGAAGAATGTCTAACTCCCCTTGTACTTCTCCCCCTCCCCGGACGAGTGGGCGGTGGGGACAGACGCCCTCAGTGCGGATTGGACAAACCTGAATGCGTACCTGTTCCGTCCGTTCAGACTGCTCCAGGAAGTTCTGAACAAAATCGGACTATCTCCGGGTAAAATCAGACTATCTAGTGGCTCCATGGTGGCCAGCGGCACCGTGGTTTGTGAACCTTCTGGAAGCGGCCAGGGAAGCTCTGGTGGAACTCCCGAGATGGAGAACACTCCTCACGCAGAGGAAGGGAGCGGTGATCCACCCGAAACCGGAGGTGCTACACCTTCACGGGTGGCTACTTTGACAGGTGAATTACGCAAGCGTGTATACTCCAAGGAAGTGATTGCTTCGGTGTTGAAATGTCTGAGGGACTCCACAGTAGGGGTGTATGAGAGCAAGTGGCGAGGGTGGTCTGAATTGTGCGTGACATTCGGGGTAGACCCTTGTAATCCGTCGGCGCAGAACGTGTGTGGTTTTTTGGAAGAGCGATTCAGGAAGGGCCTGTCACCAGCCGCCATTAAAGGCGACTGGGCCGCTATAAATTCAGTGCTATCGTTGATTGGTAAACAGGATGTAGTGGCTAACAGTGTGATTTAAAAACTGGTGCAATCATTTTCAGTTCTCCGTCCTAAGACGAGAAAATTTTGCCAACAGTGGGACCTCCCCAAAGTGCTTCATTTCCTGTCAGGACCAAAGTTTGAACCTCTTTCTAAAGTGCCATTTGAACGAGTGACGATGAAAATCATATTCTTACTAGTGCTTGCAACGGCAGCGAGACAGGGTGAGCTGGCGGATTTCGCCAGGGTAGGGAATACCTGAGATATACGAGAGTAATTGGTCTAAAGTTTCGTTACTGCACCGACCGGGTTTCAGAGCGAAGACGCTTAAACCAGAGGAGAAGCCCTCCCCACTGGTGGTGGAAGCGCTTACCCATGTGTTAGGCAAGGAGTGCATCGAAAGAGCGCAATGGCCAGTTCGGGCACTTAAACATTACCTTGCCGCCTCTAAAGATGTATTGGAAGACACAGGTGATGATACAGGAAAGTCGTTATTTCACAAGCCGTTGTTCGTGAAACTTGCACATGACGGGACACCAACAAGTGAAGCGGTGTCACCCGGCATGATTGGCAAATGGATATGTACAGCAATCAAAGAAGCCTATGACAATGAAGACAGTCGCAGCGTCAGCGAAGGCGTAAACGCTCACGAGTTGCGGGCCATGGCAACTTCGTGGGACCTACACTATGGGCACCTCTCTGGAAGAGGTACTTGAGGCCGGAAGGTGGAGGAGCAAGACCGCCTTTATCTCGCATTACTTGAGAGAAGTAGAGACCCCAAGGAGTTCGAGGGAGTACCAGCCGTTTGTAGCAGCCGGATGCATGGTGAGGAAGTAGTGGTGAGTGTCAGCTCTAGTCCCACGAGTCTCCATGATTACGGAACGGGTGGGTGATTAAGTTCATGCAGCGTGCGGGTTCGACGCCCCCCCCCCCTCGGGGGGGGGGATGACAAAGTCTGCAGTCAAAATATGATGAAGGGATTAAACAAGATGGCGGCCTCCTGGATAGGAGAGGCAGCGCGCCAAGCGGGAGTAGAGAGAAAATTTTGGTACAAACTAAAAAAGGGGTTTTTTTTAGTTGATAAATGAGCAGCGATAGCGTAAAAAGGTGATGTTAAGCATAGTTACTGAAGATAAGCATTTTAGGCTAGTAAAAACTAATTTTACCCTTTTAAAATTATCGTTTTTACTTATCCTAAAATACTTACCTGTTCGGACCCTCCCGCGTCGAACCATCCTGGTAGATGGGGAGACAAACTGTGATGCGGGTGGAGTGAGCTCGGCCATTGTGATCATGGGCTCCAGGGGGCACGGGAGCATGAACCTAGAGAGCTTTTAGTAATGGGTTTGGGACGGGAAGCATTTTCAAACATGAAAAGCAGAAAATAAGCAGAAAAAACAGGTAAGTATTTTAGGATGAGTAAAAACTATTTTTAGGGGTAAAACCCTTTTTTTTTATTATTATAACTAGCCACATCGCTCGCTTCGCTCGCTCCGTTGGCTTCGTTTCGCTTCACTCAAGTAGGTTACTTATTACATTCACTTACTAACTGACGGATATTTCATGCCCAAAAAAAAAACCTGCACCTCTTTAAATAAGGTGTAGATGATTCCGTATTTCGTCCCGCCACCCCCCGCAACTAATTGTATAACCCGTTTCCTGTTGTAAAAAGGGAACGTGTTGAGTTAACGTCTGTTTTAACTGCTAAGGTTGTCTATGGGGAAGAAGGACATAGCATTTTTTTTAATTCAAATAAATTGTGCTCATAAGCTGCAAAGTATAAGCAACGCCAGAGCCGGCCACCATTAACCACACATTAGTTGCAATTTGTGTAAATACTACATTTTACATGAGTGTTCTTGTTTCACTAATTTTAAGAATTTTTTTGCTTATGTCCTCAAGTGAAAACGCAACAGTTTGAACGTACCGTAAATCGCGTATTAAACGCCCAGTTAATGCTAACGCCCAGCCCCCTAAAATGCTTGACGGTCAAAAATCGTAATAAACTGTTGTTGATGCCCACCCCTTAAAAATAATAGATTTTCAGTGGCCAATTTAACTAAAATCTTATTCAGTTTTAACGAAATCAACGTGTCATCCACTTAAATCTTGGTTTTTCTGTGTCAAAATTAAATAAAAGCTTCATACATTTAACAAAATCAACTTTTAATCCAACACGATTCATGGGAGCGTTTGTAATCACGGAAAATTCGGAAGTATTATCATTGACGTGCGTGATCTGGATTCAGTCTAGCAAAAACACAATGCCTTTATTCTCATTTATTCACAAATTTAGTTTATTAAATTGTCCTCCTTCCAGTATCTAACATAATTCTAAGTTCAAACTAATTTATAATCTCCACCAACCTTGAAAACAACAACGCGATTCACGGCCGTGAAGCACATTCTGTGTTGACGCCAATTTCCCAAAAAAATGATCCGGCTGACGCCTGAGATCCGAACTGACCAAGTAAAAAAAAAAAAAAAATTTTACGTGGTGAATTCGGATCTCAGGCGTACCGGATCACTTTTTTTTGGAAATTGCCTTCAACACAGAATGTGCTTCACGGCCGTGAATCGCGTTGTTGTTTTCAAGGTTGGTGGGGATTATAAATTAGTTTGAACTTTGAATTATGTTAGATATTGGAAGGAAGACAATTTAATAAACTAAATTTGTGAATAAATGAGAATAAAGGCATTGTGTTTTTGCTAGACTGAATCCAGATCACGCACGTTAAATGATAGGCCTGATCTTGTTTAGGATCTTGTTCCGCACATGTTACCGAAAGTTTGTAAGGTGAGAAATTAATTTTGGAGGAGAGAGTATACAACAACCTAAATTTGTGAATAAATAAGAAAAAAAGACATTGTGTTAATGCTAAATTGAATCCAGATCACGCATGCAAATGACTACATTATCGCCGACTTTTCCGTGATAAAAAACTCCCTCCCTGGATAGAAATTAGTTTAGAAAATAGATAATACTTGTTTTTAACGCCCACCCCCCAATTTTAGACAAATTAATTTTACAAGCCCATGGGCGTTTAATACACGATTTACGGTAAGTTAGGTCTACGCAAGGCACTAACTTTTACCCAAAGCTGCTCGTGTTTTGCCACATTTACAGCAAACTCCTTTCCAGGATTTGTTAATATAGTAGTAAAGCAACCCTATAGTGCAGTTTCAACATAAGTTATCCCTACGCAACAAACTAACTCATCGCCAAAATTGCTCGTGTTTTACTACAAATACGGAGAAAACCAGCAAATGGCTTTACGTGTACACTATTGGTCGGTTCTTGCTAATTAAAACGTTACAAATCCAGACGTAAAATATTATTTACACCCTTTTCTGTTGCTAACGTACTTGCTTTACATAATTTAGTATTTAGTATTTAATCTTTTTCATATCCTTGCGAAATGTTATTCAATTTAACTACTAGACGGTATTCTGTGGCAAGATTTTAAATCGCCTTAAAGCAACTACAATGGCCATTCTTGAATGAGGGTTATTCAGAAACTCCCACTCAGAACAATTATGGACTAATCCCCCAGCAGGAAAATTTCAGTGATTGTTACTGACCCTACTTAGAAAATTTGAGCCTCGACCGTTCGACCTGCTGTTGGACTTCGCCATTTTTTCGAAGTGGCGTTGCAGGGGTTTTTTTTGCGAGTAGCTCGGCTCACATAGGTCTCACGGACTTGTGGTTGGGTTTAAAATGTGCGAGGGGACGAGGGCTACCCTGACACCGAATTTCATGATGTTTAGACGACCAGTTTTTGAGCCCCGACACTTTGACCGATTTTCCGTACCTCTCGTAATGTAGCTCTAATCTATTGAAGCTATTGTTTACCTGTTTGGAAGGTATTGTTTGATGCCCCATTGTCTTCATCTTTTCTGGCCATTGTTAGGCTTGTACATTGTTGTACTCTTTATTCTTAACAGAAGACGTGCTCCTTATTGTGCTTAATGAAGACGTGCTTAATGTTGCTCCGTAACTGAAGTCCATTCTAAGCACGGGTGGTGTTGGATGGACCGTTCTAAAAATTAGTGTGGTGGTGTTTATGTTTTTAGTTTCTTTGTCATATTATTGTCTGGGAGCGCACAAAATAAATTTCTCCAGCCAAATGTCCCTCTCATCTTCGTGGGACTGATAACCCAGTTTGCAACACTGGTACGTTTTGGTTGCTCCTGTTTCCATGTCCATGTTTCACCGAATTATGTTCAACAATTTTTAACCTTTAGCCCAGACTTTGGCATTTGTATTTTTTGGCAGAGGCAGAAAGTAAAACGCTGGCAAAACAATGTTAATGTTGATTTGTTTTCACTTACAGAGGTTGAATTGTTGCCGACCACTTTGGAATGATAAGCCTCGTGCTCCGCGGTGATTTTTGCTGTTCACCTTGAAACAATTCAGCTCTGCTCTGAAAGCCAGCATCTACAAAATAAATAAGCCATATTATCGTTTCTAGCTGCCAATTTCAATTGAAATTCATGACGTAACTTAGTTTAGTTTGATTTGAAAGTATCCGCATTTAAATGAAACACGGATTCTTTAATTTTACCCATCAACCATCAGTGGTTTAGACGGAAGTTTGAAATCCATAGCACGTGGACCAAGAATTGTTCAGCACCGTAGCAAAGACATAACACATGCACAAACACGTGACCAAGAATGAAAAGCGATTAAAGTGATTGTTACTTGTTAAAATTACTTGAGTCTTCATAGTAGTAGTCTTGAGTTCAACGATCTTATATGTAGATGTATAGGTTTTGCCACATATCTATCCAAACCTTTTTGTTGCTGATGTTACTTCATGGCGTTGAAAGCAATGTAAAACATGAACCTTATTAACCCTATCTTTCCACCAAGCGTTTGCGTGTATTTTTCAATGTTTTTATTGTGTGGGATATATATTGCACATCCAAATTCGTCTCCTTTTGCTGTGTCTTCTGTTTTTTTTTATTATAACTTTTCCTTGTTATTAGTGCCAAACCGTATGCTCGCATGAAACTTATGATAGTTGGCGTGCAAGGCATTGGCAAGACATCTTTACTGGACCAACTTCGACAGGAGGGAACTGGGACATACAAGAAAAAACCTGTGGAGGTATGAACAAAACCAAAAAATGTTTGTTATAGCTTTAAACTGTTGCAATTATTTTATTGATCTGAAACTGAAGTGTCTTCATAGAGGGTTTAACCATTCAAACATAATATTTTTGGCTTCTTAGTTTAATTTATTTACAATTTAATTTTATTGGTTGGCACCCAGTTATGTCTGCTGTAGGTGTAGATGGTGACTCCAGTATTATGGGATATTCCATGATTAGTATTAGCTGGTTTGCAAGCACAACACAATGATGTGTATCCTTCACTATCCACCAAACGTTCTATCAATGGAAATTGTTTTTCCTTGTTTATTTTCATGACGCCCCCCCCCCCCCCCCCCCCCGAGCAATTATACCTTCACTTTCTGTGAACGCCAAGCTCTATGTTGAGAAAAGGGTTGGACAAGGCTGTATGCCAGGCTGCCCATGGCAGATGCGTCCTTGAGAATAGGCACCCTGGTGCCGTACACTTTTTCTTTATTATTACTATATTGTTAATATTAGCGTTTCTTTATTTTCTTTTGACATTTGTTGAGAAAGGGGAAAATATAATGGAACGCACGTAACTAAAGCTTTAATATTGTATCACATCACTCTCAACACAGATGACGAAACATTCGTCCAAGCCGAAATTATCGCTGCTTTGGTTAATTTTGCCATTCTAACTTGTTAGTACTACCTTTTTTTTAGCATAATGATGAATCTAATAAACCTGTTATCTTGTGAAATTATTTTGCTTGGGTTGTTTTCAAGTTAAGGTGCTGCGTATCATAAGTTAGGTTATAAGGCTGAGTGCTAAGTGCTAAGGCTGAGAATGTTTAACGTTCCACACTGACAAGGAGGTCTCATTTTGCAAGATATACACTTTATATTGCACATAGTGTCGTGCACACTTTCCATTCTTCTAGTCCATACAATTGCGCCCATTATGGTTCACCATTTGCAATGAAATTTCTAATGAATTTGTCCAGTAAAGTGTATTTATTTTGCAAAATAAGAGTCACCATATCAGCATCGATAGGCAAACACTTTAAAGCCTCAATTCCCCCCCCCCCCCAAAAAAAATACTTAGTTTATGTAAGTTCCACACTGTGGAGCAAAGGCCGGCTCCCCTCCCCCTCCTCACCCACCCTGGCTGGTGCTCTTTTTTGACTGTTGGGCAGATACAAAAAATAACCCAGTCCAATCCTGGTTGTGAAAATGAACGAAACACAACCTCAACTCAATCGCAACTTAATTCACAATTTTGTTCAATACAGCAGTCATGAATTTCAGAATTTCTTTCACTCACCACGCACAATTTCAAAGTCAAAAGATACTCTTCAATTTCTTGCAAATTTTCAATCGTTCTTATTTACCGAAGATATGAAACACGGTCGACTGTCTTCATCAGGTTTGCTAAAAAATGCAACTACCTCGTCAAATCTACATAAGTATCATTCAAATTAGGTGAGTGGATGTTGTTGTAAGCTCCAACAACAACATCCAACTGCCAAATTTGAATGACACTCATGTGGGCTTGACGAGGTAGTTGCTTTTTTTTAATAAGGATTATCAAAAATTTGCAAGTTATTGAAGAGAATCTTTTAACTTTGAAAATGTGCTAGGAAAACAAAAGAAATTCCTACGTTTTCCAACTTTCAAAGTAAATTTCATGACATTATCATGAAATTCGGATGGTGACGGGTCAATTAGATTGCCCTCCCCCTAAAAGGTAAAAATTTATAAGTTTAAAATAGGCATATTTGCACACACAGAGGAAACCAGGAAGCACTATAATCTGGCATACACCGACAGGTCACACTTCCAGATCTGCCTCCTAAAGGCAGCCAAAAACCCAGCCTGGACAATATTTCCTGGCAGGCTGTTCCAAATTTTGATCACCCGCAAGCTAAAATAGGTCACTTCTTTTTAAAGATTAACTTATCTCTATCTCATAATATAACTTAAACTGGGACAATTTGCTTGATCGGCTGCATATCCCCTGGCGAGAGTTCATGATTTATGCATTCTAGTTTTGGAATATTTCGTAGCAAAGTTGATGCCAGCATCAACATTTCGGCATCAGTATTTGATGTGTATCGGGATAAGTGTAATATTGGCATGATTATTTTTTTGTAACCATTTTTGTTTTGGTTGGCTGGTAGCCTTGTTTTTATTGATTATTGTTTTGCAGCATTGGGCTAAACGCATGGGCAACAAAAACATAAACGTGAAGACAGCCAAAGGAAGTAACATGTCGACAGTGGGTGTTGACATTGGCGACTGGACGTACGAGAAGAAGGTGCGTGGCCACAGTTCTCACGGCCCTGTCACATTTCGTACGTGGGACTTTGGTGGCCAGCGCGAATACTACAGCACGCACCAGTACTTCTTGTCGAAACGTTCACTCTATTTGGTCGTGTGGAAGATCACAGATGGGCAAAAAGGTGTGGCGGAAATTACGCAGTGGCTTGTTAACATTCAGGTGAGCTGATAGTGCGGAGGAAGTGTTTTTTTTTTTTGGAAGCACAGTGTGTTACCCCTTGTACCTGATACCAGTTTACTTAAATGATACTAACAATTGTTTGAATATTTGGTTCTGAACTTTTGTTGGTGACATTTTTTCAATCTGTATTCTAGGCACGGGCTCCCAATTCCCCCGTTATCATTGTGGGCACGCATTACGACCTTGTGAAAGAGAAGTTCCCACCATCATATTCTGAGGATTTGCAGCAGTTGATCCGCGATAGATTTATTAACATTGTGGATGCTGACAAATGTGGGCTACCACGTGTGCTGGACACCATTGAAGTGAGCTGCAAGACACGCCACAACATGAAGCTCCTCTGCAATCTGATCTACGACACGGTCTTTGAACTGCGTTCGCCAGGTGAGGTCGCATTTATTGGAAAAACTATAGTTAATTTGCTTGTTGCTAATCGGGTAGATCGTGAAACTCCTAATTTCACGATGACACAGACCATTTTTATTTTTACTTTATTATGGTAGGACACTTAAAACTGCAGTGTGTTTTTGTGACAATGTATTTTTTTTCACATGCATGAGTTCTGGATGCAGCAATATTATATGCATCCATAGTACAAGAAAAGTGTATTGCTGTTGTGTCCAAGTTGGACGTTTCTGCAGTAAATGTTATGCCCTTTTATTACGGGACAAAAAGTAGATTATCATTTATTATTTCTGGCGATAAGAAATTATTGCGCAAAATGGAGTATAATTTGTAGAAATTCTTTAATTGTTGTGCTTAACGGAGCAAATGTTTAGGTTGCCAGACGTGTTGTGGCTTAAATTTAAACCAAGTTTTGTGAATGGTAAAATGACTACAACTTTGTCAAAATTCCATATGGCTTAAGTTGGTCATACGACCATGAAAAGTTAATTGTTTAGTTTGCTTACGTGGGAAATTTAATCACCAGGGCAACAGGGCATTTTTTTTTCATTTGTATATTTTATTTGGTTCAACATTAATTTTCTTTCAAAAGAGTGTATTACTCAACCGACTTTGTTGGTATGTTGTGGTGAAAATTAAATCTGTGTGGTTTTTGAAGTGTGTTTTTGATAATTAAAGTATTTTCTTTCATGTGTTGGGAATGCCCAAGTTCACCGAATTCTAGTTCCAGTGTTTAACCCTTTTCATTTGGCGTGTGAAATTGTAGCACTATCTTTCTGTTGTGTTATTCAGTGGGCAGCAAAGAACGTCTGTTGGAACAAAGGATTCCAGCCACGTATTTAGCATTAGAAGATGTAGTGAGCTGTTTGTCATTAGAGAGACGTTTGCAGAATAAGGATCCAGTTCTCCAGTCTGAACAGTACAAGTTAGTATAGTACAGTTAACAACATTTGTCTGATTGCCTGCGCTTATTTAATGCAATGTAAATTAAGAAATCTTTACCGGTAAATAATATTAAATAAGGTTGGTACTTGCATACATCGTATAAACCCATTACTGTACTTTACAATCTTTTATAATGAATAGAGGAAATAAAAAAAAAAAAACATTCATTGAAATTATTGTGATGAGAAAGTTGTTCACTATTAAATCAATGCCACAATTTCTGTTCAGATTAGAAGCAAAAGGTTTGTTCACAATTTTGTTCTTTTTGTATTTACTTAGAATGCTAGTCATGCACGAGATGCAAGATCGTTTCCACACAGCTTTTAGAGACATGGCAGAACTAAACCAAGCAACAACATTTCTGCATGAAAACGGTGAGCTACCAGGTTAACTTCAGTAAATAAAGGATTAAAAATAACATAGCAGAAAGCACATAGCAGATACAAAGAACAACGACACGAAAACCGCATTGCATTCCATCACATGGAGACAAAGCATGAAATTGGATGGAGCAAAACCACAACACTGCTGAGATCAAATGTCCCATGATCGATATTTAAGGAAACTTGAATCCCTAGCCATCCAGCAACATTTAAAATGGGGGGCCACTCTGATGAATATGCAAGGTACTTCAAATTTGGGATCAGGTATTCAAATCAGGTACTTCGGGTACTTCGGGGATCAGGTACTTCAAATTCGGGGATTTCTGCTGCTAGAAGACTTTGCAAAAACCGGTAACCGGCGTTTACTGTGGTTTAGACACGACAAAATAGAAGAAAGAGCACACAAAACCACACAGAAGAACACAACAAATGTTCACTTAAATTTTCGGCGAATAATTGCGTTCGCCTTCTTCAGAAGACTTTTCTGCGAAACTCTCAAAGCGCTGGGAGAGTAGACCCGAAAGATATAGTGGACCCGACGCATTCAGTAGGCCAATGCTGAACACCGTATTTGAAACACAATTCCCAAAACACTGTAGAACCTGAGTGTAAATTAAAAACTTGCAGCCACTGAAGTGTCATGGACAGGACTCAAACGGAATAAATTCTCCAGCATATAAGTACTTTACCCTGGTAGAATTTCCTATTTCCACTGATGACTGGTTTGCAAATCCAGAGTTGAATTAAAGTGAAGTTGAGCTTTGTGCTGGTTTATGTTACTGTCCATCAAAAGTGTTAAATGTTAGTTATAGCAGGAAATAGATAAGAGGTACCAGGGCATTTTATTTTATTTGTATGTTTTATATTAGTAAACAAATGATGGAGTTCTTTACGGTGAAAAATTACAATATTTTCCGAGACTTTATGTCCAACTTGATTAACACTCATCTTCACCA